>JBBYHH010537115.1:0-10908 GCA_038382905.1 Daphne laureola
TCTTGTATAAAAATTATATTTAAATACAAATATTATCTATTATCTTATACTTTTGTTTCATATTTGATAACTTTTTTAGATATTTTACACTCAATTTAAAATTAATATGAATAATTTTGAAAGATAATTAAAAAAAAAATACATATGTGATAAACAATAATGACTCAAAAATAAAATTATAAAGTTAGAAGATTGTTTAAAAGATTTTAGAAATCGTAAGGGTCAATTTAAGCATTTCCCCCATAAATTCCGTTATATTTTAACGGATGTTAAGTCGAGGGTATAGATTTGTAACGTACTCATACTTTAGAACCACTTTTACAACAAACTTTTATTCAGATATAGATTTACAACAAAATAAATACTTTAAATATATCTGGTGCAATTTCATCGTTGTTCTTTTGAGATATGTTCCCAAAAGTGATTGATCAAGAAAAGTTTGTGAATAAAGTTTTTATTTTTTAATTATGGATGTGTTAGTTGTTAGAGAGAGAAATGGTGAGAGTGTGATTTGATGGTGAATTTGAGAATTGTTTTGTGAATAAAAGTTCACAGTTCATTAAAGCGAACATTGCCTTGATCAAACTGTGAACATTGCCTTGATCACACGAAAACTTGAATGAGTTATACTATCATCGTCTTTGAATAATTATCCTGTTTAATTTTATTATTTTAAAATTTATTATTTAATTTAAATTTTAATAAAAATAAACAGTTTAAAAAAATTTAAAAAAATATATATATTTAAAAAAATTAGATTGTAAATATGAGATATCTATGAAATATTTCATTTTCGATGTCTAAACATTCATGAAAAAAAAAATTATAGATTAAATATTGTGAAACTATCAAAATAAATAAGATAATTTTTGTAGAGACAGAGGGAATATATATATAAATCTGAAATTTTTTTATAACGAATAATGGAAAGTAAAAATATAACAAGGGAAAAATGAGAAATAATTGTGAAAAAAATTCAGTGTCTTCAAGCAAAATGAAAAAAATGTGATGCTGAAAGAGAGTCCCCGTAATCCCAGTTATAAATAGCTGGAAAAGTTTTTTGAGAACACTTGTGCTTTAAGAGTTTTTTCACAATTTGTATTTAAGAGAGAAAGGTAAGAGAGGAGCTAGAGCTTGAAACCAGCACTCTAAATTACCAGATACATGGAAAATGTGTTTGCTTTATCTTGTTATGTCTTAAGTTCCCATAGTCTTACATGCTCAATATTATTCAGTAAAGATCCATCGCAAAGAGCCTTCAATCGATTACCCTCTTTACCAAGCCAAACCACATTACAACCATGGTTGATTTCCGATCTTGATTTCGAAGAGGGATTTTCATAGATCATGGAGTTGACATCTTGGCTGATAATGAATGACTTTTTGTTTATGACCAGGTTGTGGCTAGGGTTGGTAGTCTAATTACTCTATCTGAATGTCGACATCTTATTCTAGCATATTGATGAGCATGCAAAAATGTTATATTTTTACCTCCTTTAATGATAGTTTGCTAATACTTAGCATGAGCTAGAGCATCGTTTACACGAAAACCCATGTTAGAGCAGAAAATGATGGAACATACACTTTTTGGATATTTTTGGACATTAAGGAAATTGACACAACCAGAGCTTGGGGGCCTAATTTAAAAAAAGGAGAAGAAATGGAGGAAAAGACCTCTGAAGGTCGGGGCGTCCGGTGAGGTGAGCGGTAAGGAATCCGGGGTGATAGCCCCGCCTGACGGTTCAACCCCTGTCGCTTTTAAGTCAGAACGGTCACAACAGGCAGGCCGACCAGACGGGGCGATCAGTGGTAAAATTGGGGCGATCGCCCCTTCCCAGATTCCAAAAACCCTAATTTATCCTCTCATCTCCCTATAAATAGGGCTCATATCCCCTCCAAAAACACACCAATACCTCTCCACATTCACCTATCTTCCTCTTCACCTCTTCCACTTCTGATTTCTGTTTCAGTGGTTTTAGGTAGTAGGAGTTGGCCTCTGGCCAGATCTTGCCAGAGCTTTAGCTCTAGAAGGTATCTTTTCTTTTCGGGTTTTTCTTTTTTACGCTACTCTGCGTTTCATGCAATGATATGAACGTTCCTCAGAATATCTGGAGTTGGATTCTCTCTCTACGTCTTGTCTTTTCCTTTCTAAGTACTTTCTTTCATTCCTTATTGTAGTTTTACATGAGTAGTGAGTAGCTTCTCACACTCTTATGGGATCCTGGCATGTTAAGTTGCTAGAGACCTCCAGGTGTAGGGGCACGATTATGCAAGTAGTAGAGAGATGTGAGCTTAATGAGGGTGGAAGGATGTAGGAGATCTACTAGTGATGCATCGAGAGACTACAGTCTGATAGATCACGGGTCTCTACTAGGTGTTCTAGAGAATGCATCTAGAGGGCATCCTTCTTCATTGGGGCTGCTCACTAGACTATGCCAAGGCCTTAAAAGCTGGGACTCGGGTGAACCTAATTCCGCACTGGGTGGTCAGGTAAGGCGGGAGTCTCTCAAGCTGCAGTGCTGAGAATGGCTCTGAGCTTAGAGGCTTTTGCTTAATATTTATCCGACCTCCCTACTTAGTGTCTTCTCAAACTACATCTACTCTAGTCATCCTGCTCTTTCTGGTGACTACAAGATGCTTTTATTTCAGTAATAACTTTCTACACTTTATTTTCTTCGGATATATAATTTCTACTACACCTACTATTTCAAATCTCAAAAATGATTTTCACCTGTCTACGATGGACAATCCTCCTCTTGAGGATGAGAGGGCCATAAATTTAAAACTTTATTTGAGCACAGATTTCCATACATATATCCCGCACATCAAGTTTTTGGCACGTTACCTGGAATTGGATTATAGATCGTTGATTTTCTTGCTATTTTCCTTTTTTATTTTATTTTTCAATTTGGATATGCGTTGTGGATCTGAGTAAATTCAAATATCTTTTAGATATGTGATGTGGATGTGCTTGTCCTTCATTCTTGTGCTAGATCTGAGTTGTTCCCTAGTTTTACTTGCAGGCGCTCTGTCCGGATGATGATCCGGAGTTTGCAAGTAAATCTGGAAAATCAAAGCAAGAGCATGTAAGCATTCCAGCCACTGCACAAGCGCAACCAGCTTCGGACCATTAGTGAGGATGGAGGATCCATGCGATAATGACTAGGGAGCAAGAGGGAGAACCCCAAAATTTTTGGAAGTTCCAAAATGTGAGCCTCTTGAAGAAAACCCTTAACACCCTCATCCAACAACAAAGGGCGTACTACAAGACTTGCAAGAGAGAAAAGACTGAAGAAGCACGTCCGTTGAAGATCTCATTACGAGTTCACTCCGCTATCGGCTCGGTAGCCTATAACAATGACATTGGAAATCAATCGGGGCCTACCTTGGCCCCTGGTATGACTCTCATTTCCCTTTCTTTTTATTATCTCCCCTTTGAGGACTTTAAAAAACTTTAAGTGTAAGAGAGGTATATGCTCCACATGTTTTATTTTGGGAAATGTGAGAATGACTGCATTGCTTGATCTGCTCATGATGTTTTAGCCTATTCCTACTGATAGTAGTTGCATGATAGTTGCATTTTGCATTATAGTTTGTAGTTACATTTTAGGACACCTCATTTTTCATACATTTTTCAAAATTTTGCATTTCTAAAATAATTTTCAACAGTAATCCTAATCTTTAAAACAACTTCGGTTTGAAAACCAAGACCTTTGGTAGTAATCCAATTTTTTAATTTTATGGGGTATGAAAATTTATTTGCAACCAAGTTAATGAAAACATAACCATGTGAGATTTCTAGATTTATGTCTCTGCATGATTGTTTAGTGACTGTTCTTCATGAGAGATTCTAGATTCACTTCGAAACTAGAACTTGGACATACTAACCTTTGTTAACTCACGGTTGTTAGTTATGATACACAGTGATAACGAAAAATTAGGATTAGCCAATTTTCCCAAAATAACCAACTTGTACATATTTCCCTTAGTTAACCCCCTTGAGCCTGAAAGTCTGATTTCTTGTAGAACCCACATTTTAAGCTACCCACTTTTCTATATCTCTCTTTGGTCCACATAACGTATTGAGTATGAATTAGAAAGTGTGTGAGATATGGATTTGGGGATGGGTTCAACAACAAGTATGGGGGGAACTCAAAAGAAAAAGTGTACGTTGATTGGGTGTAAATTGACAATATTCCAGAAAATTGGCTATGTG
Organism: Daphne laureola; assembly: GCA_038382905.1. NCBI lineage: Eukaryota > Viridiplantae > Streptophyta > Magnoliopsida > Malvales > Thymelaeaceae > Daphne > Daphne laureola. Next base: position 4,217 of record JBBYHH010537115.1, read on the forward strand.
CGGAAATGTTAGAAACGTTGTACATGTGAGACAAATGTGAGAATGATCAAGAGGTGAACTCAAGAAAAAGGCAAGGGTGGGACATGATGGAAAATCCCCCGCCCAAAAATGAAAATTTCAAATTTTTTTTACTAGATAAGAAAACACATGTGCTTAATTGTCGTTTTCACAATTTATATTTTATTCGTAAAAGGTAAGAGAGAAATTTTGAGGAAGAGGGAGATCTTGAAACTTTTCCTCAAACTGTTCCAGTGCATGGGGAATGAGTTTGAAATTTGTTTAATTTAAGTTCCACTTCAAATGATCCTTCAACCGGCTACCCTCCTTACCCAACCAAGCCACACTACAACCTCTATAAAATTGTTGTCACTTGGATTACATCTAACTCCCTTTGGGGATTTTTAGTGAGGGAGTTAACGGTCAATGATCAAACCTTTGGTAAGGATGTTGAATTCTGGATCACTGCACACAATGCCACAACTCTGTTTTATAAAAGAGAGTAAACACTAAGGGAGTGACCATGAATTTCTAGTCCTGACATTAAAGATATATTTTCATAAATCACAGAATTAAAACCTTGGCTTGTTATGAATGACTTTTCGTTTTAAAAATTAGATTGTGGCAAGGTTAGTAGCTTGATTATCCCGCATCTGTTAATTGCTGAATATTTTCTTTTGATTTTGCATCTCATCTAGTTTAGTTACATGTAGGTTTCCTCGATACTCAAAATTTCAAGTGTGGGGTTGTGATGAGCGTGCAAAAATGCTACTCCTCCGTCCCTTTTTTATCGCAATATTTGACTTTAGACATCAATTTGACATCAATTTATCTACATTAGTTTGAGATAGAAAAAATTCTAAAAAAATATGTTTATAAACTAGACACATTAAATTATTATATGTGCCTAAATTTTTTAAATTTATATTTTTAATTGTAAGAGAAATAAAATCATAGATGAAATGCTGAAAAATAAATGTTGCAATAAAAAAGGGACGAAGATAATAAATTTTTACCTACAAAACATGTGCTTTAATGATAGTTTGTTAGTACTTAGTGTGGGCCATAACATCTTTTACATGAAAACCCATGTCAGAGTGGAAAATGATGGAACAAACACTTTTGGGGAATTTTTGGACATTAAGGAAATGGATAATACCAGAGCTCGGGTGCCTGATTGCAGAAAGGCGAAGAAATAGAGGGAAAATACCTCTTAAAACTAGGGTGACCAATGGGGTGAGCGGTAAGGAATCTCAAGGCGATCGCCCCGCCTGACCAGTCAACCCCTATCACATTCAAGTTAGAACGGTCACAACATGAGGGGTGACTGGGCGAGGGGATCGATGGTAAAAACTAGGGTGATCGTCCCGCCCCAGATTCCTCAAAACCCTAATTTCTCCTCTCCTTTCCTTATTATTGACTTTGTTGCCTCCAACCACTTGTTTTGATGATTCTAAAACCTTGAAGACCATTTTGTAAAGTTTTGATAAACTTAACGTCTTCACCAAGATTACTAGTTCTTGGTTGAGAAGCTAAAATATGTTGGGATTGAAATGCAAAATATGCAAAAGTACAAGAAATCATGTGTTATATGATTCATATTGAATATTACAGTATATACATCTTTTAATCCAAATTCATGATTAATGTGGACTTATTTCTTAGCCACATTCATAGGAAATCGAAGAAAATATTTTAAAGATGAAGAACATGGAAACTCTCAGCTGATCACTCCATCAAATCGCGTAGTAATCAGATTACAAAGATGCAATCAACTCAGAAAAGGAAAAAAATCAGAAGAGCGTATGATACAGTGCACATCAACGTGTTGATAGCCAGATGCTTGAAATACAAGCTTTAAGTTTTCACAAGCCATGAAGCATTCAAGTACAAAGCCATCCACTCTACTGCTGAGCTACAATGATGAGAGAAGAAATGTAAGTTTGAAGCTCTCAGAAATATTCAAGATTGGAGAAGAAAATCCATCAAGTTGTTGAAGATAGTCTTCATCAACGCGTTAATAGAAGATGACAGAATACTGTAAAGATTTGCAACATCTAGAAATAAATTAGCTAACATTCACAAAGCATAAAAATGGAAATATTTCATATGCAACAACTAAATAAAGATCAAAAGATTCTCCTACCCATCTGCAAGCATTCTGGAGCCTATAAAAGAAGAAGAAAAAAGAAGGAAGAGATACACACCAAAACGTACATATTCATCATTGTGTGAATACTCTTCATCTCCTACTCACTCAAAGACACTCTCGAGTATTCATTCACAAAGCAGCAAGCAACCAGAAGATCATCAGCATCAGCTTTACCTGCTACATAGAGTCATCTTTCAGAGAAGCCTTTTGTTTTACATTCATCATAGTAAAAGACTTACTCTTTTGCGTTTATCTAGATTAACTTCACTAGTTGGTATTGTTAGACCAGTTCTACATCACTGATTAAGTGAAGCTTCCCAAGAAAGATGAATACTGATAGTGTGTTTTATCAACGCGTTGATCACAATCTACTTCCATCATCTAAAGTCCTATTTATCAGGCAATCTTGGCGTAAAGTCCTATGTGTCAGACATTCATTATTCATTTCTAAAGTCCTATTAGTCAGACACTGGGGAAAGCCCTGTTAGTCAAACATTACGCGTAAATTCCTGTATGTCAGGTAGCCTTGGTGAAGTCCTGTGTGTCAACCAAACTCTGTATAAGCCTTGTGTGTCAGGCTTTAGTTGTAGTGGAGCAATACTCAAGCATGTTTTGAGGAGAGGACGTAGGTCAAGTTGGACCGAACATCTATAAATCTCTGTGTCTTTCACTCTACCTTACATCTCTTATCTGTGCCAACCATCAACACGTTGATAGCTTGCTGCTGCAAGTGCTTTCAAGTATGATCTATCAACGTATTGATCTGAGGGTTTTGGTTGCAAAGCCAAAAGGTTTTAAATCTGTTTTAAAGCCAATTTACCACCCTCTCGGCCATATCTAGGTCTTCAATTGGTATTAGAGCAAGTTGCTTTTTAAAAACCTTGTGGTTTAAAGTCAAGATCAGATGGCCTGCACATCCATGTATGAAGGACAGAGCATAACCAAGCCTCAACTCTTTGATGGAACAAATTTCAACAAGTAGAAGAACATGATTAGGATTCACATCCAATCTATTGACTTTTCTATTTGGAGATGCATCATCACAGACAATTAGATTCCAAGAAAGAAAAATGTTGAAGGAATTGATGTTTCTAAGGAGTTCACTAAACATGCGAGAGAAGATGATCAGATCTGTACACTCAACGCCAAAGCTATCAACATTCTCTACTGTGCATTAAATCTTGATCAATACAACCTTATATCCTCATGTGACAGTGCTCCTGACATGTGGAGCAAGCTATTCATCACATATGAAGGAATTGCACAAGTCAAAGACACCAAGAAAGATATATGCTGGTGAGATCATATCAACTTTTCACAATGGAGCCCAAGGAGAGCATTGAACACATGTTCAAGAGGTTTAATGAAATACTTACACCTCTTAAGTAGCTGGGAAAATCTTACACCAGTGAAAAGATAGTCAGAAAGATCCTCTAGAGGCTGCCTCCTAGCTGGAAGACCATTGTGGAAGTAATCAATGAAGGTGAAAGAATGGGAACACTTACTAGGGATGAGCTGTTTGAAAAAATTCTCACCTATGAGATGAAAAGGAGGAAGAAAGAATCCTCAACAAGGTAAAGAATATATTCCTGAAGGTTCAAGCACATCCTCAATCAGACAGAGAGGATAGTGAAGATGAAGGAAATTCAGAAAATACTTTAAGACAAAGAGCAAAGATGGCGATAGAAGAAAAAAAGCAGAATGAACTCTTCAAAGGTTCCAATCTGCTACAAATGCAATAAAAAATGACATGTAGCTCCCGATTGTCCTTAACATGGAGAGAAGAACAACAAAAGGACAACAGAAATTTCAAGAAGAAGACATGACACAAGATGATGGGTGCCTGGAGTGGCAGTGATGGCTCATTAGATGACTCATCATTAGATGGAGAGAATGAAGGAACATCTGCTTCATAGCCAAGGAAGATGATGAGAAATCCATCTACTCGGCCTCAAGTTCATCAAGCACATATAACTATAATGAAGATGTGGTAACTAAACTTACTCAAATTAGTCAAGAGTATGATTCCTTAGTATTTAGACTAAAATATGAAAATAATAAGCTTATAATAGAAGTGGCAAGTCTAAAGGCTAAAAATGAGAGTTTTTCAACTAATTTGAAAAAGCTTGCTGGTAGTGAGAAAAACTTAGATCTCTTATTAGGAAATCAAAGAACTGTTTATGAAAAAGAAGGTCTTGGTTACCAAACAGAGAAGAAGCAAGTATGTTTGAAAAACAAGTTTTCAAAAGTCACATATGTCACTTGCCAAGTTTTTCATAGGAAATGACATTCATTAACAGACTATTTGTTTAGGAACAAGAGAATTGTCAATGGTGTACTACAAGTCTGGGTAATTAAGAAGATCCCTGACAAGGGAGGACCCAAGAATTGGGTTCCAAAAGAGAGTTAAATGTCTTTCAACCAGAAAGTGTGAGTGAAGGGAGATAGGGACTCAAATAGGATCTGAGTCATTATTTGTTCCTTTTACAAGTAACAACTTACCTTCTTTCTTGTTTACTAGTAAGATACTGTGCTACTAACCATAAGACAAAGAAAGATAAATCTTTGTATTGCATGTATAATACATGAACACACACTGCCGATCAACGCGTTCATAACAGAATATCAGAAGTTGTTCATTCAAGCACATGGTGATTTCAAGCAGCAAAGCATTATGAGTTGAATTATCATGATCAACATGAAGAATTAAACTCTGGGGAATCATAAAGTTTGCCGAAAAGGATTGCTTAGCAAGTAAAACCCCCAAGATAAGTAAACTTGTGTTTATTACATGAATGAATATTAAATTGTGTATTATAGAAATTAATTTCAAAATTTTACAATTTGATTTGTCCAGATTAATTAGTGTGCTAGATTATACCAGACATTAAGGGAATTAAGGGATTAAACCAATGTTAAAAGGTAAAAAATATAGATATTTGAAGTGGTTATCAACATATTGATAACAAACTTAACGGATCAAATTTTTATCGTTGGAAATTTCTTACCGTTGAAGAAAACTACCTAAAACGGTAGAAATTCCTTCACCCCTAAGCTATAAAAGGCTATCTCATTCGAGAAGGAATATTTACACCTCACTAAGTAATCCCATCTCCTTCTACCTTGAAACAAATCATGTTGATACACTTTCCTTTCTATGGTTCGACGCACTTACCTTATCTAAAGTAGACAACCCTATACTTGGGGATAAGTAGGTAAATTTAAAACTTTTGAGTCTCTATATATTTTTATGATTCCAAAACATGAAGTTCTTAAGTGCAAAGTTTTGATAAGTTAAAAGGACTTGTTTAAAAGGTGTTTATCTCTGTTTTAAACATCAAATTTGTGGTACCTAATTGTAAATATTGATATAGATCAAGAGGCTTCATGTTATTTTATTATTTCATGTTGATTTCGTATATGTGTTTTAATCCAACTTCAAGATTAATGTGGACTTGTTTCTTAACCACATTCATAGGTATTTCAAGAACAAAATGTATGGAGACTGTGGTTATTCAAATCAGATGTTTTGAACGCAGATCAATACTTTATTGAAAGGATCAGATTCAGATCAGAGCAAGAAAGGAAACATGTCAAGACAACAGTTGATAGCACTTTGCATCATATTGTTGATTATGAATTGCTCAAGCAACAAACACCACACTATAAAGATTTAATCAATTTGGGATCTCAATGACATCCTCAAAAGTTTAAAGCAGAAGATGAATGAGAAGTTTACAAATGATCAAGTACGTACAAGTTATGATTGAAGGAGCATGGATGAATTCATCAAAATTGTTAAATCCTGTCTTCATCCACGCGTTGATGATGAAGATTAGAAAATACCAAGATTATTCAATGACTACTTCAGACTCCCCAATAGATTAGAAGCATTTAGAATGGAAAGTATTTTAAAGATCTCATCTCCAATGGCTACTACATAAATCAGAGACGCTCTTATACCATTCGAGCAACATTGAAGCCTATATAAAATAGAATGATCTTTAAAGGAAAGGATACTTACATTATATCGAACATTCGTACACAAAGATCACCATCTCATACAAAGCTCAAACACTTCATATACTCACAAGCCAAAGTTTCAACCATCAAAGGATTCATCCACATAAAGCTTTGCTTATCTTTTTAAAAAAAATTCAAGAAAAGCCTTTTGTTTTCAAATTGCTACTTTTGTAAAGGTTTTTTCTTCTGAGCTTTTAAAGATCAATTCAACATTTGGTGGTACAATATTAGTTACTAAACATCAAGTGGTTAAACTTCTCAAGGAAGAGGAAGGTTGATAGATTGTTATCAATGCGTTGATTGTTGATCACTACTCCCTCTGTCCAAAAAATATTGATACGTTTGACTTTTGATGTTCATTTGACTTTAATTTATCTATATTGTTCTATAGTAGAAAAAATATAAATAAAATACGTTTGTAAAATAGACACATTAAATTTTTGTTTGTATACAAAAGTCTTAAATTTATATTTCAAAATGATTGAAAAATAAAATTATAGATTAAATGCTGAAAAACAAA
>JBBYHH010537226.1:0-10907 GCA_038382905.1 Daphne laureola
ATCATCAACACATAACTTGTACACAGTGAAAAATCAGATGACACATAGAAAATTTTAATGTCTAATGGTAAACAGGAACCTAAAACAATAACGATAGTGACATTTTCGGACTGGTTTTAAAAATAATTATAAAATGAGACTTTTCGCGAAATATGAATGGTAAAATTGGACATTTTTTCAAAAAATTATGAAACGCAAAAAACCTTCTCAGCACGCTTAGAGAGGGTAGCGTGCTGAGTTTGGCGTTTTTTTTTCAGCCAACGTTTTTATATTAGCTTTTTAGGGAAAATCTTTGAACGGCAAACAAACAGACGTTTTTCATCATTAGAGTTTTAATTCAGCGTTTTAGAAGAAAAACGTTGTTATCAAACGGATCTTTATTTGCCAAATTTTGCTTTTATTACAATCGTAGTTGTTTCTGGGTCTCTTTGAGCACTCAAAAAAGTAACAGAATTTTAACACCTTTTAAAAAATTGAATGACATCAACCTTTTATTTTACTTAAAATTTGCTCCAACATTTTCTTATTATCACTAATTTGCCACTGCCTTTACCTTATTTGTGAACATAAATGTTTAAAAGGTAAAAGTGTAATTTAATCTATTTATCCGCCTACAGTCATCAATTTGTCCACCAAAAATTAAAAGTGGTCACTTTTTTGCATCTTTTGGGCGCTCGTGTTCGACTCTAAACTCTAAAGTCAAACATGGAGAGCTGTTTTTTTACCACATGCAGTCAGTTCTTGTGTGCAAACTTTTGTAGAAAGAGAATATCACTTAATGATCCTGAAACTTCTTATGCGACTTCAAATGAGTCCCAAAGTTTTGATTTCTTTGCATAAAATGCAGTTCAAATTTCGTACCTGCTCTTAGGGACTTAGGATTAGCATTTTGAGAGATGAGTACATCCTGCCCAGACATATAATGCTCACTAACAGGGATGTGTTAGCATTTTGAGAGATGAGTACATCCTGTCCAGGCATATAATACCCACTAACAGGGATACAATTCGTCTATTCCGGAAAACCCTCTATCCCCATGTCTCAATCAATTAAAAAAAAAAAAAAAAAAAAATATCATTTTTTGATTGACTGAAACATAGGAATATGGAGTTTTGCACGACAGACGAATTGGATTTCACTAACAAATGTTAGTTTTCCATCCATTATATATATAATATTGTAGATTATCTGAAATAAATGAAATATTATTTACATATATAAATAAATCGGTAAAAACGTCTAAAGCTGAAAGTCATTTATGAGATTTATTGCAAATTGCTAAAAATCTAGAATCACCAAATTGAACCCACATCTCCCAAAACTCGATTCTTCTCTTCCTAATGGCCAATGGGTCTGAAACCAAAATCTCAATTCCAGCACATATAATAGAATAAACGATACATATGTCTGAAAATCAATTATTTCAAATATTTATAAATGCAAAATAAAAAGTGTCGTCTGAAAACTTATATTTCATTAATATAAAAAATGTAAACCAACTTTTAGAAAATGGTTTCAGACCTAACCTTATGTTTTAAGATAAGTGATAATACAAATTGGTGATTCAAATAACTAGATTTTTTTTTTTCATTTAGAGATAAGAATTCAAACAAATTATATAAAAATCAACTTTCAGACGTAACATATATAGTCTTAGACTTTACTTTTTGACACAATGTATTTTATTTCAAACATAGCATATGTAGTATTAGACATAATATTAACAGTTTCAGACATTATATTTACAATTTTAGATAGTACCTAAATTACACCAACATTCCCATAAACCACTTCCATACGTAAAGCTTATAGATTCACTCAAATTATATTACAAATAAAAACATAAAAAATAAAAGGTGTATGTTAAAGAAAAACGGATACTGAAATAAAAATGAAATAAAAAATAGGATGAAGGAAAAATTATAAGGATAACAAATTAAAAATTATATAAAAATGGTTATCAATTAAGAACAAAAAAAATTAATTAATAAGGATAGAAAATGGAAAGTATATACGAAGCAATGAGAGATAAAATAAACATAGAAATGAATAAAAAGGAAAGAAGCTCCTGCTATCAATTGAAAGTATTGATGAGCATTAAGTTATCTCAATCAATTGAATGGACATACATGATCCCGGACATAAACAAGAATTTGCCAGGCCGACATTAGGAGCCGTTTCAATACTTTAAGAGTAACCAAATAGTAAAGTGGAATAATAATTACTCCTCTTTTACCTATTTAACTGTTATAGTTGATTTAGTATGGCGATTAATGAGAGTATAAAACTTACAAATTTTTCCCTATTTTATCTTTTAATAAATATAGTTTAAATTCTTTAGTGTAAATTTGTGTGTAATTGATAGAATATAAAAGGTAACTAATGTAGAGAGATTTTTTTCTTAAAACAAAAAGTAGCAACTAATAAGGAATCTTCAGAAGAAGAAAAAAATAATACCCCTTTGGTCCTCAATTAATTCATACATTTATTTTTATTGTTTCATAATATTTAATCTATATTTTGTTTTTATGAGTGTTTAAACCTTTTAAATTAAATAATTATTATCTATATCATAATTAGAAGTCTAAATTTTTTGAATATTTTTTTTATCAATTTTATCACTATTTATTTTTATAAAAATTGAGTTAAATCGTATGTAACAATTAAAAAGGTAGGGGTAACACGGAAATGGACATGCTTGACTGTCTTAGTGGTAAGTTTGCTCATTTGGAGAAGTGTAGGTTCATTGAGGAGCTTTAGAGAAGCTGTAAGGTTCTTAGTGTAATTCTTGAAAAGGTTGGTGGGCGTTTTCTTCTGCATTTATTCGGACTTTGCGTTAACCAGAATCGTGGAAAAAATATCTCTGCCGATTCTTTCTCTCTGGTCGTCTGATTCATCGAATCGAATCGAATCGAATCCATGGCTGTTCAAGTCTGGGAAACTCTGAAGGAGTACATAACAGTATACACCGGCCTCTCTCCGGCGACGTTTTTCAGTTTCCTCGCTCTCTTATGGGCTATCTACTACGTTGCGACGGAGCTCTTTGGCTCCTCCGGTGACCACCATCAACGGCCCAGATCTTTTGAGGAGAAGCAGGAGGAGGAGCCGCTCCCGCCGCCGGTACAGCTCGGCGAGGTAACGGAGGAGGAACTCTTGCTATACGATGGGTCGGATCCTAAGAAGCCTCTCCTGATGGCGATTAAGGGTCAAATCTATGATGTTTCTCAGAGCAGGTCGATCTCATTTTTCCCCGATTTATGTTTTTTTGTTTTCTAGGGTTTATGAATTATGTGAAGGTATTTTGTTTAGTTTTGGTGTTCCGATTTATTGATTCGAGTTCAGGTCAACCGCTTGCTCTTCGTTGTACGGATGGTTTATCAGATATGTTTCTGTTCACAGTTTCACTGTTCTTCTGGTCTTGGAACTTTTCATTTTCTATACTTTCGTCACTTTTTTTATGATTAGTGGGAAGATTAGATGAGTTATGTTGATAGCTTACTTGATTGAGTAAGAATCACAAGATTCACAAGTTCCAGCTCGGTAGTTGTATGTGTGTGTGTTTCAATGCTTTTCCCTCTTTTTCAATTCCTGCTGTTTGAGCTTCCAGTTTCTGGTGTTGCTGAGTTTACTGGGTCTCCCTGGTTTGATGTTTCAAACACAGGATGAATCATGGTTGGACTTGAGTAGCTGGATTAGTGCTTCAAGCATGAAGTGTCTTCACTAATTCCATCAGGATTAGGATTAATATTTCATCCACCCAGGTTGAGATTAAGGTTCCTAAAGTTAAAGTTACTCCCTCTGTCCGTAAAAATTGCAGCTTTTGTTTTTGCTGTGTTTCAGAACATTTAATATATGATTTTTTCCCACTGTTTATCTTGTAAAATTTTAAGTCAAACATTGAACATCAAAGTTAAACACAACAAACTTTTGTGAGATGGATGGAGTCGTATGTAGTTTACACTGTCGACTTATAAGATGTTACTGCAATTCATGAAAACAATGTCATTTGATGTGTTCTTAGCCTCTCTTAATCTTTCTTTCCTTTGTCTTCCGGTCGTCTTTGATGCAGTTATTTTGACCATGTTAGAAGTTTAGCCATTTTATGTGTGCCAGTGAACCATGTATGATAATTTCAGTTTGTCTCTCTTGTGGACACAAATGTTGCAGCCTTTAAGGAGAGAAGTTTCCTCGCAGAACTTTGTGCAACTGTGATGATGGTATCTCTCCGTGTTCTGTATGCCATTAGGATCCATTGTTCTGACTTTACTTCTTTTCTGCAGAATGTTTTACGGACCGGGAGGGCCGTATGCATTGTTTGCAGGGAGGGATGCTAGTAGAGCTCTTGCAAAGATGTCGTTTGAAAAGGAAGACTTAACGGGAGACATTTCTGGTCTCGGTGCATTTGAATTGGATGCATTGAGGGATTGGGAGTACAAGTTTATGAGTAAGTACGTCAAGGTTGGAACTGTCAAAAGCTCGGTTCCAGTAACCGACGCTCCTGCTAGCAGTGAAGCAACAGAACCTGCCGCTGCTAAGCCTGCAGAAGACGTAGCCGCTGCAACAGAATCTAGAGAAGTTGCAGCTGCTAAGCCTGCAGAAGACAACATAGCCTCTACAACAGAATCTAGAGAAGTTGCAGCTGCTAAGCCTGCAGAAGACAACATAGCCTCTACAACAGAAACTACAGAAGTTGCAGCTGCTAAGCCTGCAGAAGACAACATAGCCTCTACAACAGAAACTACAGAAGTTGCAGGTGCTAAGCCTGAAGAAGACGCAGCGGCTGCAGCAAAGGAAAAGGAAACCGATGCTCGTGAGTGATGCTCGATTCCTTTACATTCGACGCGATCTGCAGTTGTTGCAGGTCTATTAGAGTTGTTAGATGTGAGCGGTAGAGGTTGGAAACAATGAATAAAAACTGTATTTGTTGATCATTTTACTTTCTTAGATGAATGTTAAACTAGAGAAGAGAGTTAGGGGAACCACGTCCATCGTTTACGATTAATACTTGTGTTTAGGCCGTTGGTGGGCTAATAATATGGGCCTATGAATCTGATCTCGGCCCTTGGGTCCAGTTTGGACCTTCAACTCTATCAAATAAAATTGTCATGATCCAACAAGTCTCCCTCGTGACACATTCCCCCCCACCCCCAACCCCTTGTTTGTGTTTTCGTAAAAGGGGAAACCCCTTTTTTTGCTTTTTTTTGTAAAAGAGAAAAAGGGTAACTTTGTTGTTAATAAAGTTTACAAATTTTTTAAATTTGTCATTAAAATTCATTTTGGAACGAGAATGTCACTAATGTTTTATTAAATGAATAAATTTATCACTAAATATTAAGTTGGTTTTAGATGAAACTTATGTATAAGGACATTTATTGCACACTTTGTAGGGTTAATATTTAATTTTATTTTAAAATCTATCACAATATAAAGGTTGAATTATTAGTTTTATAAAATTTAAGTGAAATTAAAGTATTAACCTTATAAAGGTCCCGTTTGGCAACAACTTTTTCAAAATAGTTTTTGCGTTTTGAAAACTATCTAGGGGTAGAGTTTAGCGTTTAGCATTTAGCTGTAACTGTTTTATCTTAACTATTAAAAAATTATCCAAAACGCTACCGCTACTTGAAACAACTATTATTAAACGAGACCAAAATATATAGTAACTATCCGGACCTAATCAATCGATCAATGATACGTCACATGAACATCATCTAAGCTCATCTCACTGCCAATTAATACAACTTAACATCCAATAACATATTTACCCCTGGAATAAAAAACTGCATTCTCATTTCAAAATATGTAACAATTTTGCTAACACTTCATTTCCTCCATGTCTGAACGGTATCTAAAATAAACAAATTAAGTAATTGGAGACAAGATTCGGTTTGTGAAGCTGGCGGGCAGCCCATCATTGGCGGCGAGTTTGATTCCAACGCCTACCCAAACTGTTAGCATTAAAACTCCCTGTACTGTCCTCTTCAACACCACCATCCCCAAACATCCACCATTCCTCTATTCTCCAATTCCAATATAATAATAACCCTACCCAACGTGTGCATTAACTGCTACAAAATGCAAGCCAGATACATACACTTAAAACTTTCAGATTAATTGCATTTATCGCTTTAACTCTGGTAGAAGTTACATTTATATACCCACCAAAGTTTGGTATATATGGACCTACTGGCCAATGAGGGCTAGACCCAACAGGGCCTTTGGACACCCTTCAAAAGCATAGGCCCACTCAAGAGATTCCGACGCCTCCCCACGAAGCCGAGCCCTGAACCCTACGCCACCTAATTCAACGAGAAGGACAGAATAGCCCGAGAACCCGTCTAGAATGATGTTGGATAGCGGGGGACCTCCTCCTTTTCACTCTCAACTCCATGATACCCACTTCAACCTTGACTTCGACTAAGATCTCCATTATGTAAAGGCCTTGGAAGGACTTCTCCAGGTATCTTCTTCGCTCTATCATTTGCTCTAGGCTATTTTGACCTCGCTTATCTATTCTCCAAATCGTCCACCACTCACTCGAGTGTCGGAGTCAGGGGCGGCTACATATGTAATTCAGTGGTGACAATTGCCATCACTGAAATTTGTGAAAAAGTGAGAAATAGTATATATATTCTTATATATTGTGCATTCTGCCCCCCACCGATTTTTTCGTTATCCACTCACTCCCAAAACTATCTACTACTTGCCCCCACTAGGTGAATTCCTTGGCTTTGCCCCCTAGTCGAAGTGGATCCTCGGGCACACAACCCCAGTCTATTTTTTTTTTCTTTGTTGCAGTTGTAGGTATCCCATCAGACATTGTAGTCTCCGCCCCTTTTGGACCGAGACTATCAATCCTGAATTAAGGATGATAAAAATGGAATATAAGGTTATTATGTTACAGTTTAAATTAGGGTTTGTACAGTAGTAAAAGGCTAAATGCGTATCACGAAACATGAAGGGTGTTAAGTGCAACTTATCTTATAATTTAGGGGTAAATGCTGTCTTTTAATTGCACAAGACTTTAATATGCTTTGACTTGTACAAGTCTAATCAGAACTGTGAGGATTATATAATTTGGTCCAAAATGGAAGAAAGTAGAGTTGACAAATTTCCAATTTGAATGGCAGTTGAGAGCCACCTTCTGATCCGTCTTCTCATATGCGCTGTTGCTGTGATGGCCACAATTCATGTCTCCGGCTGCCGGGAAGTCGCCGTCGGCCCGGGGAGGCGGCCGGATTACACTGAAAGAAGATCAGAGTCGACGGGAACGTCGGGAAGTCAATTCCGGCCGGTGTTTCGACGGCCGTATAGGTTGAGACGTGGTGCGCCGGTGAAGTTTTATCCGGCCAAGATCGTCCCCGGCGGTCCCAACCCACTTCACAACTAACACCGGTGGCCGGCGCAAAAACAGAGAGGAGAATACCACAGCACAAAAACAAGGGATCAAATTAACAAGACGGGACCTCAGTTATATCTTTTCATCATTTTTGCCCCTTCGTTTTGTTTATTTATCATATTTGTTTCATAATTGATACTAGTATTGTTAAAAGGCTAAGCTAAATGAAAGTTTTTTTTTTCACAAGCACACTTCATTCATTAAGATATTACTCCCTAGCTACTTCCCAAAATGTTTTCAGCATTTGAAAAAAAAAAAATCTGGATGAAGAAAGAAAATTGAGGATTAAAAGATAGTATTAATATTGTTAAAAGGTTTTTTTCAAGGAAATGATCAAATCTCTTTTAGACAATCTGAAAAGAATACAATTATACTCCCTCCGTCCTAAAAAAGTTGATTCATTTCACTTACATGTTCTGTGTAGTAGTGTTTGACTCAAATTTTTATAAAATAAATAATGAAGAAAAATTTCAAAAAAGTATAGTTAAAAAAAATATGTTACAAATTATGATACACATATAAATTATTTAACTTTATATATTAAAACTTTTATGAAAATAAATTATAAATTAAATATCTTAAAAATAATAAAATTAATTAATTAATTTTTCAGGGCGAAGATAGTGTTTTTTTAGACGGAGAAAGGTATTTTTCGAGTATTATAAATGCCCCATACCGAAATTTTTGTTACGGGCCGGCTAATCTGAATTAGGCCCGTGAAAAATAGTATGGTTCACTTTGCTTAGTCTCTCTGTTTTGGCTTTGATTCAGATAGAATCAAGGTTGGGAAGCCCAACAATAAAGACCCATTCCGCAGCCTTCGAGAGGATTAATTAATTGACAATAAAGAAATTTAGGAGTAATGTTTTTTGAGCAAAGACTATTATTATTTTCAAAGAAAATATTCTCTCCGTCCTAAAATTATTGTTATCTTTAGGGTACATTTGATTGCAGGAATAAAAAAGAGTGAGATATGATAATTAAAATGGGATGAGATATGATAATTTAGGATAAGAAAATATGAGATTATGAAATATACTATCCATCATCATGAAGGTGAGATAACTTTGGAGAAGAAACTGAATCTACTCATCCCATCAATCAATTTCTTATCCTTTGAGTAGCAAATGATGCGTTTATTCATTATTTATGGGATAAAATTGCGGATAATTATCATACACCCGCTGAAATTTGCTTGAGAAATTATACAAAAGTCCCCATAAAATCTAACTTCTGTTAATGATTTTGTTAAATTTTAAATCTAATGATAAAATTAGATTCCTAATTTTTAAATCGTAATAATTATACCTTAATGTTTTTGCCCTCACACCGACCGCAACCACTCACTCTCTGACCCAACCCCAAATCCAGCTCCACTCGATCAATGACAGTTTCATTTGGGTTTCAAACCAACCGAAACAGTACTGTTAACATTGTCAAAGACATCGTCAACTCTTCCTAGCGATGACCGAAGAACTACATAATCACCCATACAAAATTCCCTCACCCATTTTATATCTTTAGTTGATACACCATCTATAGTGTGAGAATCATCTAGAGCCAACAGATCAACATAGATGTTTACATCCACTACAACTCCAATTTGCCATGTTGGGTCTGAAGCAGAAGCGACATAATCCCCATGTAAAAATTCTCTATCAAGTACTTTGAGATCCTTGATACAATGAACAGGTTCAGTAGGACCCAACCAAATAACTCGAACTTGATTATCCTTAAGATCAATAGATTTATACTTGTTGCAACCAATGTCTGTGCCATAAAGGAAGAATATTCTATAGATCTAGAATTAAAGATAACTTACATAGCTGTTAAGCTGCCTAATGGAGCTGGAGAAGTTGTTATCCTTGAAATAGGTCGGAAGCAGGAGACGAGCAAATTCGAGCGCATCCCAGACGATGAAGTTGTTCCCAGCGGGGCTCCAAGAGATGAAGTCGTCTGTAGATGAATCGACGACCATGTCATATGTATTCAACAAGAACGACGAGCAAAATGAAACCGTCATTATTTTCACACTATTTTGGCGAGCACTGGATTTGGGGTTGGGCCAGAGAGCTTCGGTTGGATCAGTGGAGCTTCGGTTGGATTGAGTGGCTGCGGTGGGTGTGAGAGAGCAGAGGGAGATAGAGAAGATGGTAAAAGTGTAAGGGGGCAAAAACATTAGGATATAATTGTTAGGGTTTAAAAATTAGGTGTCTAATTTTGTCATTAGATTTAAAATTTAACAGAACAATTAACGGAAGTTAGACTTTAGGGGTTTTTTTTATATAATTTCTCAAACCTCAGGGGGATAAACAAAAGATTTCCAAAATACGGGGAGGATGGAACTGAAGAATATAATAAACCTTAAGGGGGTGTATGACAATTACCCTAAAATGGACAAAATGGATCATCTCAATCCCATTCTCGTCATCCAAACATCGGATGAGTGAAGGAAATGAGATAAAACTCATCTCATCCTTCTTAATCCAGAGAACCAAACGTGCCCTTAGTTTTTTTGTATAGATTAAGAATCTCTTTGGTCACTAACTCATTTTATATAAACTTCCATCATTATTCTTTCCAAACCTATTCTCACCCCTCCCAATCCATTTCCTAGACTCTATGAATGAGTGCATGTGCAAGGTTAAAAATCAGCTAAAATAAAATACAAGTGTGAAAGAGCCATTTCATTGGAGACATTTTTTTTTTTTAATGTTGTGAAAATGCGTTTGGAATAGAGGGAGTAATACAAATCAGAATTTAGATCAACTAATGGAATAACGAACCTAGACAATAAGACATAAACTAAAATAGAACCAAAACAACTAAACAAATGACCAACTAGAAACAAAGTAGAGAAGAAACTAGCAAGAGAGTAATAAGTATAGATTCCAGGAGAGAGAGTTCACTAGTCGAAGCATCAACCTCCAAAATAGGCCACCAAAATGTCGAATAAAAACACATAGAGCTATAGCGAAGTAATATTCATTCTCAATCTCGACCAATGCACATCACTGGGACTTCTAAAGAGCCGAATGTCATCTCGTTATGAACGTGCTGACTAAAGGTGACATGTCAAATTAAGAGAAACACCTGACATGACAAAAAGCCGGAGCAAACCGATAAAAATTTCAACAAACGCAACCTAAACAGGAGAAGAACAAACCTATAGTATGTCAAAACCTACTAGCTGGATCAGTCCAGGATGGCCTAAAACCTGATTCACTGTAGGGCCAAAATCTCATGGTGCCGGATAGGGGTGTAAACGAGCCGAGCCGAGCCCGAACCTCATTGGCTCGAGCTCGAGTTCGTGAAGCTTGGCTCGAGTTCGGCTCAAATTTATCAAGCTCGGAAAAGTTGGCTCGAGCTTGGTTCGTGAGCTCGATAGGCTCGAAATCTATGGGTAAAACCAAGCTCGAAAAAGATCTGGACTTAAAAAACTTCCATATTAGTATGGGTACTACAACTTAATAAAAGAGAAAGGACAATTACTATTGTTGACATTGAC
>JBBYHH010537336.1:0-10907 GCA_038382905.1 Daphne laureola
CACCATGTACCGTGAATACACCATTTTTACTAAAATAACCATACTTTGATAAAAGGTGCCAAAAGTGATTGTTACAACTAATGAGGATGAAATTACACAACGTAGTTCCAAATATTTCCATGATATATAGTTAAGCTCTTTTAAGCTCATTAGTGCACTTTTACCAAAATACCCTTACTTTGATAAAAGGTACCTTAATGGTTTCTTCTTCTTTAAAATGAGATGAGGTTAGTTACCTTTAACTACCTTGAGTTCACAACTAATTTTAGTTATAGTGAGCTAACTTTGAGCTACACTACTCTAAGATGGAGTACCACCTCAAAAAGTTCTTGGTGCGCCAAGGACTTCCAATAGTTTGTAAGTTTTTACATTTTTTAAGAGTAAAGGCACTCTCAGTTTAGATAAGGAAGCTAGACTCTTCTACAGTTATGGATCCTCTGGGGTTGTCACAAGGACACCCACACCTCTTTATTCACTATGGGGGCCCTTTGGCCTACAACGCATGACCTTCCAACTTTATCACTCTAGTTACCTCGCTCTTTAGCATAAGGACATGTCATGACTTGGGTTTGGGGAGGACTTGTGCGTATAGCAAGATTGAGTTGGATTGGCATGATTAACTTTTGATGTGTTTTGTATACACCTTGATTCATGCCATAGTTATATTGTCTTTATTGACACATGAGACTTCTGTTTCAAGTAATTGGTTGATTGGTTAGAATTTTAGGTGAACGTTGAAACATATGATCAATAAACTGGTAGGATTGAGTTCTCAGTATTTTAATTGAAGAATGTTAACCCGGTGAGGTGTTGGGCAAAAAATTTAAAATTTTGAAATTATGTGTGAATATTCTTTGTGAGAGAATCTTGTTTGATGTTTGAGCTAGAACTTGCATGCTTGAACCTTTTCAAGTCCACAATTATTGTATGTTAAGATGGGAAGAAGATGGCACTTTAGGATGAGCCACTTGTCTATATGGCCAACCTATGCATATTTTCAATTAGAATACCCCCTTTGAGTATTAAGCTAATTTTTTCTTATAACCACATCTTGAGCCAATCGTTTTTGTTTGAAAGCACCATTTGGTCCTTATGCTTCATGTACATGTTTGCATGGGCTATATGTGTTGATTTTATGGGATGTGAGCATACTTTGGGTTTGAGGGAGTATTACTTACCTTTGTTGAGCTATGAGACTGAAAGAAAGTACATCCTTGATGACAAAACGTGTATGGCTAGTGCTGAAAATAGTAAGGAAATGCACCTTGTATGAGAAAAAAATGAAAATTCATCAAAAAGTGATGCGGGTTGAAAAAGTTTAAGAAAAAGGCATGCTTTTGTCAATGTATAAGCCAAGGATGCAAAGAAGGGCAGAATCAATGAAAAAAGTGAATGAAAAATAAGTGAGAGTTACAAAAGTGACCAAAATGGGACTTTGGCGTAGTCTAGAGTTTAGATGCCCATCTTGCTTGTGCATGAATGCCAAAAACTCCACTTGTGCATGGCCTCTAATAGAATTATTCTGTAACCAAGCGTGGTCTCACTGCAACCTTAAGGAAATACCATCTAATCGGTGAGACATACAACATCCTTAGGGACAAAGGTGGAGGAGTCTCGGTTCATTTGCAAGTATATGGATTGAGAGCATTAAACAAGATCACCATGCACACACATACACGACCTTTGGAAGAGAGTTAAACACTTAAGGAGTGACCCCATGATCATTGCATGGAGAACTTAGTCTTAAAACCTTATTGATTATATGCCTCTTAGTTGTCATTTAATTCTAACTCAACAATCAATTCATCTAGACATAGGTGGATTGTAAATTATGAGATTGTAGCTATGTGTGTTACTAGAGACTAGCAATGATTTGGGTTTGGGAGTGTGTTGTGTGTGCAAACATACACATTTCTAAGGTGTTTAAGCTATAAAATATATCCTTTATGAGTAATTTGAATGTCATTAGTGCACTTTACTTGTTATTTCACATCTTTTTTAGGTGCAGTAGTGAAGAGGTGGAATGGAGAATAAAAGATGCAAATTGGATACTCAAGACAGAATTCATGCAGTAGTGGAGTAAAAAATAAAGTCTCAGGTCAAATGGAAGAGTCAAAGCCAATTTGGAGAGTTGTTAGGGAGTAAATTGGACCAATATGAGAAATTAAGGGAGCCACGTGCAAAAAGAAAAGGAAAGTAACTATCCTTGTGTGACACTATGATGCTGATCCATCCACGCACCATGTCTACACTAAGCACTGACATATGGTCGTGCGTGCGAGACCTGGTACAGAGCTTTCTCCCTTGAGTGTGTGGTGAAGCTGGAGTAGAGGCGTGGAGTAGACCAATGTGCTGAGGCACACGACACTCTAGAGCCATCAAGGCTACATGAGGCTCTTCTATGCGGACCACCTGCCGCACATTGCATCCACATCAACAGGAAGAAATGAGGAAATTTCCACTGGCATAACCCTTTTTTAGCCCCCCTTTTGAACCTTTTTACCCTCTTTTTAATAGCTTAACTTGACCAACATGTTAGGGTCAATTAAGTAATGTTAACTTAGTATTTAAGGATCATTTATGGTAAGATTTCAGTAGCTTTTATGATTCATCCGAATTTGGGAGTTTTCCAAGGAGATTTCAGCAACTACAAGGGTTTTTGGAGTTCTTTAATGGAAGGCTTGAAGATTTCTTCAAGATCAAGATATTAGAATCTCTTCTTACTCTGTATCTCTTTATTTTATATCATGTTTCCATCTATGATCATGTCTATTTATGTTTTTAGCATGTCTATTAGTGAGAATTTAGTTATATTCTCCTAGGGTTGGCTTGCCTAATCGGTGATCTTGATTGAGAATGCTCTTGTAGTGATTAAGTATTGATTTCTTGTACTTATTACCTAGAATATACATGTTAGTGGCCACTTCCAATGTATATGATCAAGTGTTTGATGAATTACTTGAGAGAACCTTCATTGAACAAGACCTAGGGAAATTGGTTAATAGTTGAAATTTGAGTCTGAGAGGACCATAAGAATGCTATTGGTGCATAGGTTTGGTGGTTAAAACCTATAGAGCCAAACCATTGATACATGAGAGTGGTCAAGGGATGCTCCTATTGGGAGAATGGACATTTATCTGTAGGGAAACCGTCTCGTTCATAGAAACTCACCCTTGTTAATTCATGCCTATCATAGAGAACCCCTGTATGAGCATGAGCTGCCCTAGGAGAAGCTTTTTACATCTGATTATCATCTACTTTTAGCGTTTTAGCATTTTACCCTCTCGTTACTTGCATCACAAGTTACTATTTTTTTCACTTCTCTCGGTCATAACTTGTTCTCTCATATGTTTGTCATTAATTCACTCATCTATCATCATTCAGTAAGTAGAATTAACACACTAGTAGTATTTACATTAGAGACCCTTTCTCTTGGGTTCGATCCCTCTCCTAGTGTTGAGTGTGCAAACATGTACACATTTCCGTAGTGTTTTAGACTATAAATCCATCATTTGACCTTCATTATGTCTATTTAAATACGTTTTTCTTATAAATTCTGAAGTTTTGTAGGTGCATATGTATGGAGGTGAAAAGGGAGCGGAATGACACTTTTCAGGACTTTGAGACTAATTTCAGATGATTACGTGTCAAAGCACAAAGTCTCGGGTTAACATGGAGGGTCAAAGTCAAGATTTGAAAAAAAAAAGGAGCTGAAGCGGAGGTGACCTGAGTGACCCTGGGTCGGGGGTCGCACTGACCAAGCTAAGCTAGTGCAACCCTACCCCACACACCATTCAGAAAGGTCAACATTAGCGCGCCGTATAATCTGGGCAGCACTACCCCAGCCTACGCGACCCCCAATGGATGTTGAGGTATTCAGGCAGTTCCTACAAAGATTCTAATCAATTTCCCCTTGTACATTAATCCCCTTGTTCTAAAATTACGCTTAATGCGGCCTTATGCTATATATTTGGTTAAGGGGCAATTTATGACCATAGACTTAGTATATATAGACCTTTAGTCTAGGTTTTAACAATGATCTTTGGGTGTTATGAATTTGAGCAGCCCAAGAAGGATTCTTGAGCTACTTTTATCTAGGGTTTAATCCCTTTAACCCCAATTCCTTGGAGGGTTGAAGGGGGAACATGTGGATAATCTTGTTTGAGTGAAATCTAAACTCTTCTTCTCTATTATTGCTTCTTTTCATTGCTATTGATGCATCTATATGGCAATTACATCATTGGTAGAGTAGAGATTGTGTTATGTCTTTGCTATTTCCTTGCTTAG
This sequence comes from Daphne laureola, assembly GCA_038382905.1. Lineage (NCBI taxonomy): Eukaryota > Viridiplantae > Streptophyta > Magnoliopsida > Malvales > Thymelaeaceae > Daphne > Daphne laureola. The sequence continues at coordinate 4,288 of JBBYHH010537336.1, forward strand.
GATTAGTGTCTCTTGTTTCCATGATGATCTAGCTTTAAAATTGATCTCTTGAACATTTTACCATCATAATATGCATGCTTGGTCGCTACTTGCATTTACATATCATTAGGTGTTCGATGGAATGCCCGAGAGGGGTTTCATTGACTAGATGGGAGGTTGATTAATGTGGGAGTACACAAAGTCTGTGAGGACCTGAGGAAACCATGTTGATGGCTAAGGTTAGGTGTTGTCCACACCTCTAAAGGTGCGCCACTACACCATGAGAGTGGCTAGATAAGGGCTGCCTTCGTAGAGCAGCGGATCGTATGTCTGAGAGTAATACGGGATGATTATAGTAACTCATCTCAAGCATGATTGAAAACTTGTTGTGCTTTTCCTCACTAAAATGTTGTCATTGATCGAGAAAATGTTGTTAGATTTCCTATTTCTTGTGATTATGTGTTGTTTATGACTTGTGATGTTTCCACTCTATGTGTCTTAGATCCCATTCCTAGCGGATTAGAGGTTCATTGTGAGGAGTTAGAGATTACATTCACGAACTCGGGCTGTGAGTTAGAGATTACCACGTTTTAGACACAAGTTTAGAGCACACGTATGTTCATTATGACTCACTTTATCACTTGAGAGCCCATGGTTGAGACTTCACATGATTGCTGCATTTTCCCCCTCCATCTCTTCATCTATGTTCTTTTCTTGCAACCACCATCATATCATCTTCATCTACACTTTACTTGCTTCCATCTTCCATTTCATGGTGAATAACACATATAACATGCTAGTTCGCTAAGTGCTCTGATTCCTTTCGGTTCGATCCCTCATTCTTGAGCTACCGTACTATGATAAGACATCGTTAGGGCTAAAATGAGGTATTTATAAATGTATTTGATTGTTATTTCTTGAATTCGTGCTTGATTGCATCATACACCAAAAACCTTAGCCATCAAATTGGCGCCATTGCCGGGGAGTCTAGTGAAAGTTTAGAGAATTTATGTGTTGTGTGTTTTCCATTTATCTTAGTGTAGATCATGTTTATTTTCTTGCTTTGGATTGTAAATAAATAAGATTGATGTACTTTGGGGAGTTAAATTTTGCAGGAGAAAGGCCAAGGTTTTAAATGTAAAAGAGGTTGAGAGACCAACACTTGGGAGAAAATAAAAGAAAAACAAGAAAATGAGCAATCTGTCGGTGCAATGCAACCCCTTGCACAACCAAGCGTGCCCCCTAGCACGTGGATCCTGAAGGTAGAATTCTGGCACAGAGCCATGGCGTGACCCCTGCGCGATCCTGCTGCACGACACCCATACCCGGCAGTCTTCAGTGTGACCCTCTAGTAGGACGCCGCTCTGCCTCGTGATCAAGTATAAGAAAGGTAAAGAAAATGTTATTGCTGATGCTTTGTCTAAGAGATATGCACTACTCATGACTCTTGATGCTAAGATTGTTAGTTTTGAATGCTTAAGAGACATGTATGAGCATGATGTTGATTTCGACCAAATCTTTGTTGAAAGTACTAAGAGTCTCCGAGATGGCTATTATGTCACCACCACCTCTTCGCTACACGGCGCGGTGGGAAGCGGTCACGGGGTCGGAAGGGTGGTGGTGAACTAAATGATCATTCTCGTATTGCGCATCCAATATGTGGGTTTAAGCCACTTTTCAGGTCCCTATTTATAAGATTCAACAAAACAAAATTTTTGCTTTCCTTGTACCTGTATTTCATAGTTCGCAATACATACAGACACACTGAGCTCTGTTTAGAGCCAATCCACCAGAAAAGAGTCTTCCCCTTCACTACAGGGCAGAGGCTTTCCGATAATTAAACATATAATCAAGAAATTCCAGAATGAACATCATCAATAACTCATTCCATTCGTATTCCATTTCACACATCATCAACATAACATTACATGAGTATACTTAACCACATATCTAATTCTACATGTATGCATGTAAACTACACCTACAGAGCCATCTTTCAATAGATAATACCACTCAATATCATATCGGTGGTGGGATCTGCAGGATCTTGACAATAACACCTGATACTGTTGCTGCTGCTAAATACAAGAAAAGAACATAAATGTTAACCGTTAGTCAGATATATGCATAGGGTGCTCATCCAGAAAATCCAGAAAGATCCATTTATCCCATTATCATGAAAAATATCAGTAACATATATCCATTTCCCATAACTTCCATTCACATTACTGATATACCTTTCTGTTTCATGTTATAACCATTTCCTTTCTTACTTTCCTTTCCTTAGTACATTCCTTATTCACATTATGACCCTTATTCCATATTACATACCCATTTTCTCTATCGGGCTCACCCCACCCTTTCCCTTTATCAATATTCATAATAGTCATAAGCAGCTAATAATACCTTTACACACAATCACAATAAGACCGAGCGAAATACTCTGCGGTTCAACACTCTAAGCTCCTGAAAACATAGTTATAATGAGAAGGGTGAGTTCCCTAGAGAACTCAGTAAGGGTTTAGGTAGAAATATAGGTTTTCTTCACGTTTCACCTGCAATGACAAAGTCACTATCACAGGATGCACTATACTAGTGCAACATCCTATATACACTATGATGCACATGAGTGCGTATATGCAATGCATATTTTCCTTTCCATTAAACCCATTATGACGGCCGTCCGTGGTCCTATTTCATACCACTAGAGGTCAGAATAATAACAATGCACATGGTACCAGAGAGGGTCTAGGAACCTCTAAAACCATCATCAATCAATCAATTAATCAATCACAATATCCATGTCACAAGCATAGAGGGTTCAGTGGTCATGTTGACGCACGGAACCATGACATGTTGTGTCACAAATAGTTAGTTTGGGTCACGTAGACTCACGAACCACGACATATCACATACATAGGGTTCATGATCGTGGATACTCATAGAACCAATCCCATCACATCATATTAGGTTCATGGTCACAAAGATGCATGAACCACAACACTTCATTTAAGGATCAATGGGTTCGGTGGTCACAAAGATGCACGGAACCATTGCATTATCCATATACCTGCACACCTTTACCACTACCATGGAACCAGTCATAGACCCCACCACCCATCTAAGACTGATCTCAATCAACCGAAATGGTACTAAGCATTACCTTAATACGTATTTAATAAGGTTGAACCCTTACCTGGAAACAATAGCAATCAAACCCTTATCCGATCCTTTTCTGTGCACTGCTGGTAAATATTCACCGTAGCCTTCACTTGGATGCTCTAGAAACCCACAATAACTCTGAACAATCATATGAGCAATTCAGAATCAATATCTATCATTTCATCTTTACCTTTTCCGACACTTAGCAATTTTCCCATTTTCCGGCCATTTCCAGAAAAGTATCAAAATCTTATAATCTTTTCCCATCCTATACTCGACCTTTAAATACATTCAGTTCCATTATTGTCTAACAATCCTTATCACATAACCTTAACTTTACTTATTTGAACATTTTGGCCAAAATTCCCAAAACGACCAATTCTTATCCAATCTCTATACAACCTCATTTATAAACCTATTAACACAACTCAAGAACATCCATAACCAAGCATTTCCTTTTCCTTAACACATACCAAGTTGAATCAATAATGTCCATTTGAGCCCATTATTCCAAAATCGATCAAACCTTATCCAAAATTACTATAACTTCACATACAAGCTTAAAGACCTATTCCAAGATTATCCATGTTCATACATTCCACTTTCCCATTACTACTCATGTTTTTGCAAAATTACTCAATTATGGACTTAATCCATAACTCTATCATACTCAATGATTCGCAACTCACTCCAAGTATTAAAGTTGCCTAGAAACACCGTAAAAGCATAATTGAACCAACAATTCATTAAAATATGGCACTTCATTTCTCCACCAATTCCTATGAACTTTGTCTTAGCCCCATGATTAAGCAATAATTGGACATAAATCCAAGTATTAATATTTCTCCAAATAAATCCAATAACACTAATTTGAGCTCAATTCAACAATCCCCTGAAATTCATTCATTACCACCCTAGAACCATAGAATTCGAATTCCTCAATTCAGACCAAATTAACAATGTAAAACATGTTTCTAACTCTACTACATCATTAAAACATGTTTACCACTTCAAATATACTAAGAAACTTCATAAATACCAACCTTTGATTTATACCCAATTTCGAAATTCTCTGATTTGTTGTTGTTGGAGCTTGAATCTTGTTGTAATCTCATTTTCACAATGATCCTCACATAAAACAAGCTTTTCCCTTGAATTTTGGGGTTAGGAAATGAAGGAATGGAGTTTTGGGTGTTTGGGTTGAGTTGGAGAGCTTGAGATTGAAGATGAAGTGAGAATTATGAATTCTCCTCTAGTTTCTGGTTTAAAACCCATGCATATTTTCATTCCAGGAGTGCCACGCGATGACCTGGAACATACGTCTGGTCGCCTGGTAGTCGCCCGGTGCCCTGCCTCTTGTGTTGTTGGGGTCAGGTGATCGCCCGCCGTTACACTTCACTCACCCGGCGGTCGCCTGGCCCCGCGCTCCTGTTCTTGTTTCCAGCTCAGGCGATCACCCGCCATGGAATTTCGCTCACCCGTGGTCGCCCGAGCTCCTCCCTAGTTTCACTTCTCCAGTTTTGAACCTCAAGCGATTGCCTGCCTTTGGGCACGCGTCACCCAGGGTTCGCCTAGACCACCTAAACTCTGCAAAACCTGTTTCTCCCTACTAACACTTAACCAAAACATTTCATCACAAAATCATTCATCGATTCACAACCTCGCATACTTGATAGCATAAAACATACCTACATACAACTCTCAAACCTAACAATTACCAACATTCATACTTTAAACATTAAACCCAGGTTCTAATAAGTAAAAAGCCTGACTATCGAGTACAATACATCAGAAAATGGTCATTTGACGGTGGTGGTTGTAACGTATTATGTGTTTGATGGCTACTTGTTTAAGATGAAAAGGTTGTGTGTACCAAGAAGTTCTATGAGAGAAGTCATCATCAAGGAAGCACATGGTGGTGGCCTCATGGGTCATTTTGGTATCCAAAAGACATATAAAGCTGTCAAGGACAATTTCTTTTGGCCCAACATTAAGAAAGATGTTACTAAGGTGTGTGCACGGTGTGTGACATGCCATAAGGCCGATTCAAAGCTCCAACTAAAAGGGAAGTACACTCCCCTCCCTACTCCTTCTTTGTCATAGGTTGACATAAGCATGGATTAAATTAGTGGATTACCTAGACCTTCACATGGTCATGATGCTATCTTTATTGTGGTAGACAGATTCTCTAAAATGTCTTATTTCATTCCATGGCACAAAACTGATGATGCATCTCATGTAGCTGAATTGTTTTCCAAAGAAATTGTTAAGTTTCATCAAATTCCTAGATCCATTGTTAGTGATACAGATTCTAGATTCTTGAGTCACTTTTAGAGGACATTATGGTCTCAGTTAAGTACCTGTTTGATGTTTTCTAGATCTAGTCACCCACAAACTGATGGGCAAACTGCAGTAACCAATACGACCCTCACTACCATCTTAAGAACCATACTTAAGAAGCATTTGAAGGAATGGAAAAAATGTCTACCACATGTGGAGTTTGCATACAATCAAGCATATCATTCATCTACATCTCATACTCCATTTAAAGTTGTGTATGGTTTCAATCCTTTAACTCCTTTGGACTTAGTTGCATTGTCTCACCCGAATCAAGTAGATATTGATGGTAGAAATAAGGCCCAAAGCATGAAAGACTTGCATTCCAAGGTTCATATACAACTTGAAAAGATTAATGAATCTTAAGTAAAATGGGTTAATAAAGGGAGGAAATTAAGGATTTTTGAAGAAGGTGATTGGGTTTGGTTACACCTAAGGAAGGAAAGGTTCCCACAAGCTAGGAAGAGTAAACTTTCACCTAGGGGAGATGGGCCATTTCAAATCACAAAGAAGATTAATGATAATGCATATGTTCTTGATTTTCCATGTGATAGATCATATAATGTGCATGCAACTTTTAATATTTGTGACTTACTTCCTTATGAGGGTGAACTTGCAGATGACAACCCGAGGATACATTCTTTTCAAGAGGGAGGGACTGATGTGGACATCACCAAAGAAGATCAACCTAAAGTGTTCAAGGCCCACAACCCTCTCCAAGGTCTTGGTGGACCTATGACAAGGTCCCGGTTCAAGAAAGCACAAGAAAGTCTCAATACATTCATGAGGCTTATGGAAAAAGGAGAAGAGAGAGAGGAAGATCAAGGAAGGGTTATGCAACTTCAACATATAGGCATTTAGTTGGAAGAAGCAAGACCAAGTATCAATGGAGGCCAAATGGTGAGTATCCTCATGGAAGGAGATGACCACATGCCAACCACGTGCCCCATGCACCTTTCAGAGGATCCCACACACTAATCTTAGCGTCCTTATAGCAATGCACTTGATTTGGAATCCACAACCACCTTTCCAAGTCTCCCACGCATCCAAAACCCTTTCCCATGCATGGCCAATGATTCAAACGTGGCACCACATGCCCAGGAGAGAGAATCACGTGCCCTTGAGGGAGAACAATGCACCTA
>JBBYHH010537557.1:0-10906 GCA_038382905.1 Daphne laureola
AAAGACTTGAAAGTTTGGAAGACAAATTAGTAGGAAGTGCCTGAAATGTGAGAAAGATAAAAAATGGGGCTCTTTTGCGAGTTTACTAAAACTTGGAGGACTGATTAAATTATCAGGTATTATATTAATATATATGTATTATTAAATGAAAATGGGAAAAATAGATCAGGATCAGAATCGATCTTCGGACTTCTTCTAGTTTCTTCGATTCTGGCTCTTGGTAATGCGGGCTGAAGTCGATCGATTGAGGCTGGTGGCGAGATGCACACGACAGAGGGACGACGGCGAGATGGCGTCACCGGAAAGGGAAATGCGGTGGTTCTGACTGGCATGACTGAGGAGAATCGACTCTAGATTCTTCTTTTCTTCTTCTCTGCTCGGTGGAGAATAATGAGAGAAGCCGGCGAGGATGCGACGGTGATGAGTGAGTACGAGCTGGCCCGGCGATGCGACGGAGAGCAATACGCAGCCGCTGAAGACAGAGGCGAGTGACGGGATCATCTTAGACGGAGGGAGGATTCGCGATTTCTGCACTTCTTCCTCTCGGTTCTTGACTCAAAACCCAGGAGCTGAGCGACGGAGCGAAACGAGGTGAAGGGAGGGCATCGGGAAGAACCGCCGGAGACTACGAGCATTGGTGCCAGCGAAAGGGTGAGCTGGGGCAGAGGAATTGATTCCCGTTGTTCTTCTTTCTTCTTCTGGGTTCAGGACCGATGATGATGATTGGGATGTACGGGAAAGACGATGAAGTTGAGACAACAAATAAGGCCAATGGTTGGGAGGGCCTGGGTCGAGTAACAGTAGGTTATATTCATTGGTAAAATTACTGTTGATTATGGATTTAGTCAAAAGAAAATGAGGATGACTGAAACTTGAAGGTTTCCTACTACTAAGCTATAGAAATTGATTAGATTAAGCAAGAGATGGTTGTAACCCTCTGTGTAACTCTTGTTGAAGAAAGAATGATGGTCACATTTACTTGGAGCAAAGAGTGATGAATTTTTCTAGTAAATCACATCTTATTAGTTGGGTAAACACTATAGACAGTATTATTTCAACTATGTGAAGTACTATTTCAACTATGTGAAGAAGCAACTATGTGAAGTACTATTTCAACTATGTGAAGAAAGCATCTGAAGACTTGAATGTTTTCCTAGAAAACCATTATTGACCGAATGAGAACATGGTGATCACTGATGGGATTTCTGATAAGATTATGGAGTTGATATTAAATAATTACTATTGATATTCGAGTAATGACTTAGGAAGAAAAGTATGTGACAGTGGTGGCATCTTAAAGAATTATGACTAAGTAATAGATCATGAAGCTTAAATGATTTCTATTGACTGTTTGAGAATGTGGGAAAGGATATGGGATCCATATCCCGGGTTTTGACCGTATGATGGGATTTATAAGGAAACGACTCGATATTTACTCGGCAGTTTAAAGGATAAGCATGGGATCCATCTTCCTTACTTGTGTTATACCATTTGTTGCTGCATGTATCCAAAATAAGAGAGCATGCTTAGTAAAGAATGTACATGTACCAACTACATGTGCACTTTTGGATACAATATAATCACTGAACCATTACTACGTTTCCACATGGAAATAACACTGATGGGACACTAATGACTGAGAATTCGATGAGTACATACTAGAAGACCAAACACTGAACTGACCCACATTGGGAACTGTAATTACAACATGAAATGTCTCTAACAGGTGGAACTAAGAACTGAGACCAGACTACCTTGCCGAGTCAGGGTCAACCCTTCTTCTTGGCAGGGGCCGCTATCCCCTTGTAAGTCCCTTGAACCCTTCTCTCTTTCATTACTTGTCTTGCAAGTTACTTATAATTGAATTATTACTTGTTTAAACATATTCTCATGCCCATCATATAAAACTTGCAAGGAACCTAGCTATCATCATGAATTGGAGAGAAGGTCAGGATGGACGTCCGCAGCTGTGCAACTGAAGGACTACAACAGAGAAAGACTTGGAGGGACTCGACACTATTTACTTGTATTTATTTATTTCTTTTAGTTTCTTTCCTTCTTTCTTACTTAGAAGATAAACACACTCTGAACCTCAGGCCGTGTCTGGACTTCTTAGTTCTTTCATGAACTATTATTTCTAAACCTTTTAAATGGTTTTACGAAAGATCTTAGGAGTTGTGATATGTCATTCACCGGAGTTCACTATCTGCTCTAGCAGGCAGCTGGAATGGCGGGTTCACAACAGTTGGTATCAGAGCCTTAGGTTCAAAGTGTGTGAGCTTTTAAAGTTGTTAAAGTAGCTCGCGGAAGTTACTTGATAAGTTTAATAGTGTCTAAAGAGGTTGTCTGAGAAAAATCAGGTAAGTGTTGTGGTTGCAGAACAACAGGTAATTTTCTTCTAACCATTTACTTATGCAGATTTTCTGATTGCCAATATTATCACATTCTACTATCTTATATGATGCATGACTAATTTATCTTGCAAAGTAAATTTCAGGAACAGAATATGAAAAGCAAGAGGAAACTGTGTAGTAGGTACAAGCCCTTTGGGCTTTCTGGGATTCTGTGATCTACTCCGCTACGATTCCGCTTCATCTGATCAGGCATGATCAGATTCTGATATTTACGACAGTTATGGGGGAACGTACGCTTCTCGCTGGTACCATCCGTCTGTGTTCTGAACTCCAGAGATGTGGCCACGTCTCCAAGGGCTATCGTTCTGTGCCGTCCCAGGCAACGGTATTTGTATTAGTCATCTGGACTTCTGTATTATGTTATATGCTCTGTACTAACATTTTCTACAGGTTCTGCGTTATTTATCCATTAATCTTACCCATGCCCTTACTGAGTACCTTTTGAGGACTCATCCCTTTATATGTAACATTTTTCAGGAGCTTCCATTCTGAGACCCGCATAATAGTTCTGCTGGTCATTCTGTATTGCTGTACTTGAGGCACATAGCTCCTAGGTATTAAGTTCTGATTATTCTGATTATCTGAATATCTAGGTGAGCACGTCTCTGATTTGACTAATGGTTGATCTTTGATGTTATGGATAATAGTAGCAGCAGTAACTTGTCATGATCATCGGGGTTGGGAAGACCCGATCACGTAAGTTTAAGTACGTTCACTATTGGCATAGTTTGGCTCTATAGGTGTAGCATGCATCAGGAGTTAGAAGTATTCGTCATGATCTGAATGTCTGTATAATTTTATGTTCTGGAACCTGGACGTATGCATTATTATTGCACGACTTTCCGTATAATGCTAACGTCTTTCCAGATGCATATTTAGGGGTTATGTAATTGAACGCCTTAAACTTGAATAACGCATTAGAAGATAAATTATTATCGACAAGAAATTTTAGGGGTAGTATTTCAGGTACACAATTTCATTGGTGAACTCCGTTCTCAGCTCACATCCGCCTCTCGGCACCGTTCCCGCACGCTTCCACCTCACCGGCCGGAGAGGGGTGGTGACAATTTGGTATCAAAGCCATGGTTTGTGTTAGATATGTTTAGGCAGGCATCCCTTATTTCACTGATCGGTCTCGGGATGGTTCATGAGGAGCCTGATCAACTTCTTTTCTGGACTACCTCGGAATCAGGAAGTGGGATGACGGGCGGTCAGTTTAAACATATTTAACAAAATCTAAGGCATAAGTTTAGGTTTATTTGGGTAAAACGGAAATCGCGCCAGACTTGTCCATAAGGAATTGGACGTCTGAATCTGGAATTAAGTAAACAAAAAGTTTTTGTTGGAATTTTGATTTCGCTTATTCTGCATATATCATACATTGCATCTGCACTACAGAGCCAATAGAAATACTACTGTAAGCTTTAGTAAAGATTAAATCGTTATGTCGTGCTCTTTCTGTATGGAATTTCAGAATATGGTGAGCACTCGCCAGAAACGAGTCTTACACTTTTATGTCAATGGCACTGATTTTCACTTCTTCCGAATGTCACTAAGGAGACAAAGGAAAACGAGGTAATTATAGCCGTAATTATTCAATCTGTAAGTTTTGGTGAATCTGATAAAGATACTTGGGAAGATACGTTCACTCCTGAACGGTGTCTGAGCAAAGGAAGGATAAGGGCGACCCACGGATGCACCTCGATCCGCCGGTCCAGGATAATCCCGATGATTGATCTGAGAATATGGCCACATAGTTGGCACATTCTGATATGTGTACTGCCACATTTAGTAGTTGTAGGAACTATCGGTCTGAGTTCGTTCAGAATAATGTGGAGTATGATGATGGGATACACCCTCATGCCCAGAGGGTACGGTCAGAGGTTAGATTTGACTGTTCTGTATGGAACCCGCTAAGAAAATGGCGGCTAAGTTCTAGCTTGATAATGTGGACCGTTTATTGGAGAGGCTAGGCTCCCATCTGAGAAAACGTTATCACTAGCCACCTTCAACCTTCACGATCAAGCGTATAATTCATTCAATAAGGGTGACTGGTTCGAGAAATGCATGATCTGATCAATGGGAATGGCGAGACCCCGGTCTGAGATGGAAGAAGTTCTCCCACGTATTTTATGAATGATAAAATCTAAAATGTTACCCGGGATCGCCGACGAGTCAAGTTCGATAATCTAAGTAAGGAGTACATCTGAAATCAGGAATGAGACCAGGTGTACAGAGGATCTGCAGACTATGTCTTCAGTAAGTAAAGGTTTATGCACTCGTATAATGAGTGAAAATCATTATAATCCGATCCAAATGACTCAGAATTAAAGACAACGCGCTACATATGGGTGTAGGAACTTTCACAAACACGTGAAAGATGAAGTATGATTTTAACCTCTGGCCCTTGGGAACCTAATCCCTGACGCTAGCCAGGATCTCTGTAATAAATTATTTAGTACCAAAATTCTTCCTACTGAGAAACAATATCAATCAAGTTCAGTACACCCTGCAACAACCCATCGGGTAGCGAGTATACGTACGCGAGGATGCATAAATGACTGCAATGATGATATGTGCAAATCAATATAATGATCTGGTGAGGAACACTCACACTCTGCAAAAGGGAATAGGGATAGAACCCCCACTCCATCTGAAGGTATATGGAAGGAAATGAATTGAGCCAAAGACTAGACACAAAAACCATATTCTAAAAAATTGGCACATTTTGACCAATCTTGTATGAATAGACTGTAGCAACTCCCTTAGAATTTGGAGTTGAACATTGTTGTGAGCATAGCCTCATGTGTCTAGTTTAAGGAAAAATTTACAAAACTAAATTTGGACACCTATGAAATTTTCTAAAAATGTTTTACCGATGATTGGTAATGCTGGGAATTTGCTGCTGGAATGAGCATTATAGCGCCTAAAGACATGATGTTCAAGAATGGATTAAAAATCCATGCATGAACATTCTGACAATGTTATGGTGTTTTGACGAGGGTATAAGATTATGAAAAGACCAATGGAGTGTCCAATATTAGTTAAGTATATGTCAATGAGTACCAGTAGTCCTAAGCCTCGGTACTGTCTGTGATTGCTGAGTAGAAATACCGGCAATTAACTCAGGGTGCAAAAAGATATGCCCGGAGGACAGGACGCCACTCAGGATCTGTATGGTAGTCTAAACTACCACTCCCGCCTGACAGACGGTGGGTCGAGCATGGAAAGTTAGGAAATGAGTTGGCAGAAAATACTACCATCAGAATAGTATAGTACAAAAAGTATCAGTTTAGTCATTTTGTATCCGTGAGCACACTGGGTGTGCCAAATTTTAGGATTTACCTACCAGTTATTTACCCCAACCTGATTGGTAAATGGTGTTAGTTACACTAAGATGAATGTTTGAGTTCTGTGACTGAAGTACGTTCAGGAAATTTGTGAACCAGGGTCCTAAACCCTGTCTGAGATTTGAATGAGGAATTACGCTAATAAAGTTGTGACTTGCTCGTAAAATAAGAAAACAAGGGTCACTATCTAGTAACGGATTTTGTTACCAAGAAATCTGAAAGCTATGAAGTTTTTCTGTTTAGCCCTTCTAATCTGAATTGTAAGTACGAATGTCTGAGTAGACAATTGGAAAGTACAATCGCACGGCTTGTCTTGAGGAGGGTGATATGTTCTGGAATAACCTTCAGATTAATTTTGCATGGAGAATGAAAGTTCTTTCTCTAAGAGTTATGGACCATTACTAAGGAAGTAGTTTTGAAGTATGCTATGACAACCTCACTCTGTATTGTGTCGACATATAAGTGTGTTCAATTCAGGAATAAGTTATGACACTCCACCCTGAAATTCTATTTTCTGACAAATATACCCATAAAATCTGCTCTGTACCAGTTTTGTTCTGTGTAGCACCAATATGGTGTTCTGGAATGTATTCGATAATAGAATCTATTCGGTGTTCTGTTGGTTCAAGGAAAGTAAAGGATTGACATTCCACGCGACAGTGGATTGTTAACATAGATGATCAGTACTCTGATAATCTGAGATCTGAAGTCTGAAGATACATGGTATCTAAAGGAAAAATCCACCTTCTAGAATTTCATGGGAATTTTGAACTCTATTCTGTTTGGTAATGATCCATATCGTATAGTACTTTCTGGGATCACCTTTGGAAGGTATCTGCAATACGTAATCATTTGGTGATTACATTTTGATTACCTTTGATATAGAATTAGACCTTGATCATCTGTTTAGTTTCACACCAATCTGGTATTCTGCGATACACCTTACGGGTGTTCTATTTGCATCAAAATGATTTGGTGGTCTGTTCAGCTCTTATCAGTTCTGTTCTAATTTGTTCCGCTCTGGTCTAATTCATCTAATTTTGCTCTACTCCATATTTTAATGGTTGGTTATTTTGATGATAGTTCAGGTTTGAAACCCGTGAGGAATATGATCCGTGCTGGGAATGATATGGTTCTAAAATTAAGAATAAAAGGTATGAGTGAGTTCGAAAATAACTCATGTAAATTTAGTTTTAACCACATAAAGGTGGTTAATCTGGGACACCGAACATCAACGGGATGAAGTATAAATAACTACTTTGTAGTTGGGAATTGTTCTGAAGTTTGGTCAACGGTCAATTCTTCGGAAGTAAATTCGAAAAAAAATTGTTTTGCGAAGCTTGCGGTAAAAGTTTCCATGAGGATGTTGGTGAATATTTGATTTTGGAGTTTAGGATACTCTTGGAGGACCAACATTCCTAAGGGGGGGAGAATGTTACAGTCACCACCGGAAAAATGGTGGAAATCTGAGAAAATTGTCGGCGGGCAAAATATGTAATTACCGGGACTTTATGTTCAAGCGTGCGGGGCATGTTTTTTGATGTTTTCCCATGTCTCGGGAAGTGAGTTAAGGTTTATCTCTGAGATATTCCGCTTCAGGAAATTAAAATATGAGCATTAAGCTATTTTACCATAATTTACCTTGGAGGGGTAAATTGGTCATTTTGGAAGAAAGGATGTGATTTTGATAATTCTCATGACCTGAGAATTTATTTGAAGCCCATTTTACGGGATTTCAACAATTTGGAATGTTTTGGGAAACCCGGATTATTTTTCCAAAAATGGGTTTCGGAGGGCAAAATGGTCATTTCAGAAAAATTGATGGAAAATCACATGTTTGGCAAATGAGAGTGGGCCGGCGGTATTTGGTCAAGGATAGGCCAAATTGTTGGGCTTAAATGGTGTAGTGTGTAGTAAGAAAAGGAAAGTAAAAGGAATAAGAAAAAGAAAGCAAATGATTATGGATACAAATTTGGTTAACCATGTGTCATGACATCTAAGGTGGAAATATTTCATGAAATCTCATCCAAGGGCTAGTAGTGAGTTGAAAGAGGATAATGCTAGGAACTATCCTAGATTTATCTACCTATTTGATTTACTAAAATCATTTGGTAGTTAAATAAATAAGTATATGTAAGGTAGTAAGAGAAGTAGTAAGAAAGAAAGCAAACATACCTCTCTCTCTCTCTTAAAATGAGGCCGGCTATGGGAGCTCCATTCATGGAGATTTTATTGCAAGCTCTTCTTCATCTTCAAGCTTCTTTGATCAAGGATTGATCGAGATTAATCAAGGTAAGGATTTCCATGGTTAATTACTTAAGTTGTTAAGGTTAAATCATGAAATGATCTCTTCTCTTCTTCATCTCTAGTAAGGACAAAAATATGGCGAGTTCATGCTCAAATTTCTTCATCACTCCTTCCTAAATTGTTGAGGTAAGCTCAAATCCTTGGTGGTTCTTAAGTTTGTGAAGTTTTGGAGTTGATTGGAAAGTATGTTCATTAACATCTTTGGATTTGAGTTTAAAGCATTCTTCTATTGTACTCTTGGGTGTATGATGAGCATGTTTTATTCTTGGTTTGATGTGAAAATCATATGGGAAGGGTGATGTTCATGTGAGGCCGAAAATCATGAATGATTTTTGGGTTGATGTTGGTTTGATTTTTGTTAAGGAATGGTGTTAGGATATTGTTTAAGATGGATTAAAGTTGATGGTTGAATTGGAAAATGAATATGGTGAAATAATGGGATCAGGCCAAAACTTTAAGGAAAGTTTTGTGATATTTTGGTTGTTAAAGTGTTGATTAAATGGTGTTTTAGTGAAGGAAAGAAAGTTTAAGGATTAAAGTGAAAAGTTGGATGAAGTTTGGGGTTGATTTGGAAAAGGACCGAAAATTCGGTCTTAAAACCGAAACTAATTGGTTGTTTTGGTGAAAAAGTGTCATTTTATGAAGTTAATTGGTATTTTGATTAAGGAAATAAAGGTTAAGGATGAGAAATGACACTTTTGGAAAGTTTAGGGTTGTTTTGATTAAAAACTGAAAGTTTGTAGTAAAATTAGCAAATTCACTGATTTAACTATTCATCAGGAATTGTTGCTGAATTTGAAGTTTTGTGGTGTTTAATTGTATTAAATGATGATTTGGTGATGTAAATAAAGTTAGAAATTGAAAGGAATCAATTTGGTGACACAGATGATGTTGAGGATATGGCTCCTCCGCCGTATCTCTTCTCAGATACCTTTGATCAGGTATTCCTGGCTGTAACTATGCATTCTTCCAATACAAAAAAGGCCTCTACCCCTCAAGATCTAGCGCTCGATGGGCTGATCGTGCCTCGTCCCCATCTCGATTTGCAACTTGCTCCTTCTATGAGGTTCTGCAGGCACATCAACCCCATAATTTTAATCTCAATTTTTACCCTCACGCTAAATCTGTTGACAAAATTGAGCTGTCTGACTATGATGTTCTCAAAGGAAGGGCTCAGTGGGATAACACTCTGGTTGGCTCTGTAATGGGCACCGAGGTTTCATGGGAAAGTATGAAGAAATTTATTCATGCTCGATGGATGCATGTGGTTAGTCCTATGGTCACCAAATAGTGAGGGGTTTTCCTATTTAGGTTTCACTCCTGTGATGATATGATCAGGGTTCTTGAGGGATACATAAATTTTTTATTTGGAAAACCCTTGGTCATTAAGGAATATGATATCGATATGGTTTTAGATAAAAATATCTTCAAATCAACCGCTGTTTGGATTAGATTTCCCTGTCTCAATCTTCAATTCTACATGCCTAAGATAATTGGTCAGTTGGCTAGTAAATTGGGAAGATCTATTATGGCTGATTCCCTCATAGTGGCCCGTTCTAGACTCACTTTTGCTAGGGTCTTAGTGGATCTTTATAACCCTGATTCATTAATTTATGAGATTAAGTTTCGAGCTCTTGGTTCTTCACACTCTCAACCAGTGGAGTATGAGTGGACTCCTACCCCATATGGGAAATGAGGGAAATGGGGACATGATCAAACTATCTGTGATCCTAATTTTAAACCTAAGGTAAATAAAGTTACTGAGCCACCCACTAAGCCTCTCTCAAAATCCCATAGTGAAGCTTCTACTTATGATGCAACTCTTCAAGCCCCAGTGGTACCTCAAAATGCCAATGAGCAGTTTCAGGTGGTAAAGCCTAATTTTTTTTTAAAGATTCTCCCCTCTCATACTCCTGCCCCTAGGAATGTGCCTCTTATACTTAGTCCAAACTTTGTTCTAGGTGGGGTAGAAACTGTAGTTCATTCACCTAACTCCTTTGAAGTTTTGAAAGATAAAATAGATGATGTTCTTCACCCGTAGCCCCCTGATGGTGTGGTATCACCTGTTAGAGTGGACCCTCTTCTGGGGAGCATAGACCATCCCCCCATCATACATGAAGTGGGCTTGCTGGAACACTATGGGGCTTAATCAATCCTTCAAATAGAAAAGGGTAAGGAAATTATTTATGAATAAAGGTTTCCAGCTAGTTGCTTTGCTGGAAACAAGGGTCGCGAGGGATAAATCCACTATTATTAGCAGGGCTTGCTTCCTTAACTGGGGGTGCTTTAGTAAATACTTACATGCTATAAATGGGAGGATTTGGATACTTTGGAAGCATGTTGTCCTACATGTATCCTTGCTTGAATCATCTGATCAACTACTACACTGCTGGGTCATTTCTCCTAATGACTCATGGTGCATTTCCCTTAAAATTATGTATGCTCTCAATCACCAAGCTCTTAGGGGCAGGGTCTGGAACCATCTGAACAAGGTGGGGGAAGGAATGAATGGCCCCTAGCTTGTTATGGGTGATATGAATGAGGTTATCAGTTTTGAAGAGAAACATTTTAATGACTTGATTTCAAATTTATATTTTTCTGGTTTCAAAGAGGCATGTATTAAGAATGGTCTAGTGGATTTGAGGAGTGTTGGTTCCTTTTATACATGGTCAAATCAGCAACAAGAATCCTCAAGGGTGGCTTGCAAATTGAATAGGGTTTTGGGCAATCCTCTCTGGTTTCATGAGTGGCCCACTTCTTTTGTTGATTTTATTGATACTATTTTATCTGACCACACTATTTGTGTTCTTCATCTTGTCCAGTCTATGTTTGTGA
>JBBYHH010537668.1:0-10906 GCA_038382905.1 Daphne laureola
ATTATTATTATGTTCAAACTCTAATTATGTTCTAGTTGAATTAGTGAAGTTTATGATGATAATGATGATGATGATTATGATTAGGGAAAAGTTCCTTTTTACCGCCTCACGTTTCTCAAAGGTTTGATTTTACCATTGTTTTAAAATATGGTCTTTTTTTGCAATTGACACTTTGTCTTTGAACCGCTTTTATCATTCTCCGTTAAATTCATCATTGTAGTGCGTAGATGACAAAACTTTCAATGAGTTGGCGCTTACATGGCTTGGGTTGAATTCCACCTTAAACCCTAATATACCCTTTTTTTTTTTTATAAAAGACTACATCATTTATTTTGAAAGTTTCATTGTATTTAATCTATAATTTATTTTCATGTATTTTTAGATATTGAAAATTATAAAATTTATTTAGGAATCATAATTTGATATCCAAATTTTTTAAATATTTTTTTCTTAATTTTTTTATAATATTTATTTTTACTAAAATTTGAGTCAAATATGAAACATTGAAACAATAAAATCAAACGATTCATTTTTTGAAGGACAGAGGGATTATTTCTGAAAATCTACAAATTGACCCCTTTTATAAACAAGTGTTTCATTTTCATTCTTCTCCTTCCCCATCCTTTTCTATGCCACTGTAACCACCTCTTGGCTGCCAATGAACTCGTTCAACGACTCAATCAACCACCATGGGACTACCAGTGCTACCCTAGATCTCCGCGATGCGTTTCTCAACCATCCTCGCCATCAAGAACCCTTGATTTCGCCACGACCCGCCAAGGAGGATGAATCTAGACTTGCTCATATCTCACCACCTGAGGCCTCAATTCATTGCTCCGAGGCAACACCTTCCTCGACCATCGGCAAGTCTCCTTGCTTAATTGTGTCACTAACTATCGTTCACTATACTATGATACACCTTTGGATCTGTCGACCCAAACGTGAACTGACCGAATGTGTTTCAGAAAAAAGAACGGAAGACATTTTTTACAATTTTTTTGTTAATTTGTTCACTTTTAAAAGCTTATTATTATTAAAATAATAATATAGATAGCATGTGGATGTCCCTACGAAATATTTCTCTAATGGTCAACAATTTAATATTAGTTAATTATCGAAAAATGCATATAAAACTCGGCATTGTAAAATTGTCTACCAAATATTTTCCCCCTCTCATAAGGAATAAGAATAGTTGAGTATATGAAAAAATAAAAGTGAGAAGAGTAACACAAAGTACTCCCTTTATCCAAATCAATTTGAAACATTTGGCTGGGTGTTGAGATTAAAAATATTATTGATTTGAGAGTAATAAAGTAAAGTCAATATGTTAGAGTAATTCTTTTAGTGGAAAGTGAAATGGATGGTTATGAGGTAAAATTTATGTCAAAATATCTCATAAGAAGGAAATGTATCATTCTGAGTGGGACAACTTCAAAAGAAAAATGTATCAACTTTACTAGACGAATAAAGTAAATATTACAAGATAACCATATGAGTTTTTAAGACTATTTTGTGCTCTCCCTCTTTTTTTTTTTTTTTTGCTATCTCTTCTGATGTGCCGCTGGTTCCGTTCGAGTTTGTCTGGCTACTTTTGTTCCTCTCCACTTCCTACAACTCTCATTGATGGCCATCAACTTGCTAGACATTAGGATGGCCAAGATGGCCCTATTGGCAGAGAAGGATGCTGAAGTCATCATCGCTGGGGTGGTTCATCCGGTTGTTGCGACAAGCCTGACAGCAAAAGTTCTCGCGGCAGGAGAAGGTGGTGAACACAAAGCATCTTATATCTCAATGTGTGCAGCTCGAAGAGGGGTGCACGAATAAGGTTTCATGTATGTCAAGGATCAGACAACATCCAGGACAACCCGTTCCTCTTCGAGTTTGAAGAAAAAGATCACCTCGAGTCAGTTTTACGGCTGGGCCATGGACTTTTGCTAACAGGTTGATTTTCTATCGCATCCAACGTGGTGCTGAATTTCTTCACTGTCATTCAATGTAGCAGACTTTTGGATTCACATTCTGGATTTACCTTTTGTCTAGTCCTCAAAGGAGATGGAAGAGGCATTGGGTAATACATTGGGGAAGTTCATGATGTGGAATGGGACAGACCGACCCTCCATTTACGAGTGTCGGTGAGCATATCAAAATTATTAAGCTGTGAGGTCTCAACATGGATGGATACTGATAAGGCTTTCTTCCTGCTAAAAAATGAACGCTTGCCTGATTTCTACTTCCATTGTGGATTAGTTAGTCATGTGGAACATGAGTGTATGGAGACTTTCCAAGGACAAGAAGGGAAGAAGTTCTAGTATGGGCCTTGGCTTTGTTATCGCCATGCTATGAAGGATAAGGTGAGTTGAACTAGATTGAATCCATTACTGCCACAACCTTTGTTGGAGAAGTTTTCCTTTCCAGAGGAGGTACTGGAGAAGGATGGCAGCTCTACCCAGTCCCTGGCGGGTGGGAATACAAGTGGCCAGGTGCAGGAATCCTTTGATGCAGCTGTAGTGGTTTTGGTATCCCTAACTATTGTAGAAGAAGAGGCGATGCAGGAACGGGCTTTAGTTATAGCGGGGACCCCGGTATTGTCTGATAACTTTGGTGTTCTTCCAACAAAGTTCTATTTTGGAAGCACCAAAGAGACTATCCTTGCTCTGAGTCGCTTGAATGATGAGCTGAAATTTGCAAGGTGTGCTGGTAAATGGGTGTTAGGTTAAACCTAGTGGAGTAAGGGTTGGAAGGAACAGGAGAAGTGCTCCTCTGAGTTCAGCAGGGGATGCAAACTCTTTTGGTGCGGTAAGATTGGGTGCTGGCTCACCCTGTATGGAGCAGTGAGGTCTTTACTCCTGGGTGAGTTAGGTCCGAAGTCTTCCTTTCTCACCCAGTCGATTCCACAATTGACTCGGATGAAGTACTTCAGAGGTTCTATTATGTTTAAGAGCTATTGGTTACAGGGTATTTCTCAGAAGAGATCGACACTTGGTGTTTATGAATCAAATGCTTATCCAAGGACTAGGCAGACTTTAGATCTTTGGGAGTTTTTATGATGGGCGTGGTTTCCATTGTTAATCTTAAGGATGTTACGATCTGGTATTTTCTTCGGGGGTCCTCTCAAACTCTTTGGACATTTAGGTTTTTTTTTCTCCTGAGAGCTACGTGGTTGCCTAACAATCTTCGAGGCCCAACATTTCTCTAAGTTACAGGAAGACATATCACAAAATCCTAGGAGTTCATTTGGTACAGTCGTGGTAAGGGAATTCTGGAAACTCCTAGTTATATTACTAGTGGCAAAGGATTAAAGAGGCTATTAAGCCAACTCCTAGGGTGGCAGAGCAGGATTCTACTTTTAAGAGGTTGACTGACAAAGAATTGAATGAAAAGAAGGCTAAACAAGAGTCTTTTAGGTGTGAAGAGAAGTGGCAACTAAGCCATAAGTGCAAGAAGGGCTAGTTTAGAAGGATTGAGCTGATTATAGACTCAGAAGCATCCAGTGGAGAGGCTGAGGGTGATGGCAGTGGTAATAATAAAGAGAGACATGTTATAGCTCTGACAGGCATCCCTAGCCACAAGTCCATAATATTAGGAGGAATGATTGGTAAACACAAGGTCAATATTCTGATGGACACAGGTAGCACCCACAATTTTATGGATGCAATGTGCTCATAGAGATATGGTTTCGATGTAGAACCCCTCGGATCAATAGGCATTGCATTGGCTGATGGACAGACTCTACCCTCGATTGGTACTATTATGGGATTTAAGTGGTCTATACATGAGATAACTTCACTGATGACCTTTTTATGATGAGACATGGTAATTGTGACATGGTATTGGACTTATTGTGAATAAATCTAGTAGGATCGATCACTTGGGACACTAAAAAGCTTACCATAAACTTTACCTACCGTAGGAAGAAAATAATGTTGAAGGTTGCAGTACAATTACATGTCAGGCCACTAAAATCACACAAGGTGAACAAGCCTTTACAACAAGGGGAAGAATCCTACAGTGTTCAACTGGTGGGATCTAGCAATATGACCGTTTCATATAGAAAGTTGGAAGTCACCCCCAACTCAAAAAATACTGACACGAGAGCTCTTCTTTCTCGATATCCCCAATTGTTCCAGAAGCTAGTAGGTTTACCTCCAAAAAGAGCTTTGAACCATCACATAAACCTTTAGCCTGGTACAACACCCATCAATATTCGGCCATATAGATATCCAGCTCTCCAGAATGATGCTATTGAGCAAATGGTTAAAGAAATGCTAGAATCAGGGGTAATTCATCCTAGCCAAAGTCCATATTCTTCTTCAATTATCCTGGTTAAGAAGAAAGATGGTACTTGGCGCCTCTGTGTAGATTATATAGAATTAAACAAAGCAACTATCAAGGATAAATTCCTAATACTTGTCATTGAAGAGTTATTGGATGAGTTGCACGAGTCCCGCTTATATACCAAACTTGACTTATGCTCTCGTTATCATCAAATCAAGATGGCTGAGGAAGACGTGGAGAAGACAGCTTTCAGGACTCATCAGGGGCATTATGAGTTCATTGTGATGCCATTTGGGCTCATTAATGCCCCTCCACCTTTCAAGGCCTAATGAACAACATCTTTCAAGAACAATTGAGGAAGTATATACTAGTATTCTTTGATGATATTTTAGTATACAACTTAGATTGACCATCACACTTTCAACATGTGGAAGCTACACTGGAAACCTTGCACAAGAACTCCTTGCTGATCAAGAAATCCAAGTGTGACTTCAGGGTGACCAATGTCGAATGCTTGGGTCACATTATTTGAGGAGCAGTGGTAGAAACTGATCCAAGAAGGTGCTGGAAATGCAACAGTGGTCCAGACCTAAGACCTTGAAATAGTTGAGAGGATTCTTGGGGTTGATGGGGTACTAAAACAGATCTATTAAGAACTGTGGAGTAATCAATAGGCCACTTACAAATACGCTGAAGAAAGATGGGTTCATTTGAAACCCTGAGGCTGGGAAAACTTTTGAGCAGCTAAAGGAGGTGTTAACACAATCTCTAGTATTGCCTTACCTAATTTCAAAGAAGCCTTTGTAGTAGAGATCGATGCTTCAAAGGAAGGGATAAGGGCAGTGTTGCAATAAAATGGTCATCTCATAGCTTTTATCAGCAAGGCACTCTCTCCACATCACTAATCATTATCCACATACGAGAAGGAATTTATGGCGTTGGTCTTTAGAGTGGAAAAATGGAGACCTTATTTGCTTGGACACATATCACCAAAGCCTCAAATACTTGATGGAACAACATATTCCTACACCATTGTAACAAAGTTCAATGTGAAACTACTGCCTTATACCTATGAGGTCTAGTATAGGAAAGGCAAGGAGAACCTAGCGGTATATGGATTGTCTCGAGTTCCAAAGATGTTAGCTCAAGTCATGGTGAGAGTAACCTCACCTTTGATTGTAGAAATCCAGGATAGTGTAGAAAAGACCCCCACCTATAAGGAATTATTCAAAAGAAGAGTGAAGACAGTAGCATTCACTCAAAGTATGAAGTAAATGCTCAGGTTTTAAAAAGAAAAGGGAACTGGGTGATTGGAGAATATCAAGAGCTAAGACAAAAAATTATCATACTGCTTTATGAAGGGTCAAATGGGGGACATTCTACAAGGGATAAAACCAAACTGAGGTTGGTTGTTTCTATTACTAGAGAGGAATGGCAAGGGTCATTGAACAGTATATCAAAGACTCTGATACCTGCCAACGTTACAAATATTATACCAGTTCTTCACCAGAGCTGTTGCAACCACTCCCATTCCCAAACACGTATGGTATAGTATTTTTATGGACTTTATTGAGTCACTGTTGAAATCTGAAGTGAAAGAAGTTATTTTGGTAGTTGTAGATAGACTGAGCAAGTATGCTCATTTCTTGGCTCTGCCACATCCATACTCAGCTGTTAAAGTGGCTAAAGCCTTCTTGGAACATGTCTTTAAACTATATGGGATGCCAACCGACATCATAAGTGATAGGGACAGTCTTTGTAAGTGCTTTTGGCATGAGCTTATGAAGTAGATGAAGGTGGAATTGAAGCTCTCTACTAGCTATCACCCTCAGACAAACGGCTAGATAGAAGTGGTTAATAGAAGTTTGGAGGCTTATCTGAGATACATGATTGGAGATTTTCCAAAACAGTAGGCTCAATGGCTACCTCTTGTTGAGTGGTGGTACAATACATCTTTCCACACTATTACTCAGTTTACTCCTTATGATGTGATGTATGG
The DNA here is from genome assembly GCA_038382905.1 of Daphne laureola. Taxonomy (NCBI): domain Eukaryota; kingdom Viridiplantae; phylum Streptophyta; class Magnoliopsida; order Malvales; family Thymelaeaceae; genus Daphne; species Daphne laureola. The sequence continues at coordinate 6,275 of JBBYHH010537668.1, forward strand.
CCAGCCCCCTCCAACTCATTTACCTTATCTAGCGGGACACTCTTTTATAGAGGTTGGTGATAAGAGTCTGGAAGTAAGAGAGACGATCATTTTCCTCGAGGCTCCGATATGTGGGACTAACATAGGAAAAGTGTGTAAGAAGTCTTGGAAAAAAAAAGAGAAAGAAATTTTCAAGGAAGAAGTTGGACAACCTTTGTGCGTTGGTCACAAGCCTGTGCACAGACACTATAGTCATGCACTTAAAACTACATCAAATTTGAATGCTCATATCTCCCTTGTACAACCTCCAATTGGATGATTCAAAATGCTAAAGTGATATTCATAAAAAGATATTACCAACAATACTGAATTCAGCTCATTTAGAGGTCTGTAGCGCTCTATGGAGCTGTTTGAAGTCAGAGTGTCCAAGCTGATGGTCAGATTTGTTTTGCGTTGGAGTGTGTGTGGAGTGTGTGTTAGATGTGCACTTACTATAACAAATTAGCAAAAAAAACTCATCCATGAGGCTTTTGTGTGCAGGGTTGTGCGCACACAGATCTGAAAAGGAGTTTAATAAAGGGGATTGGGTTTATCTGAAGCTGCAAAGGTATAGACATACCACTATTCGAAGGGGGTTGAATTATAAGCTAGTTGTAAGGTACTATGGACCTTTCAAAGCTCTAAAATGCATTGTTCAAGTGGCTTACCAGCTTCTTTTACCTCCTGAAGCTAAGATCCATAGTGTATTTCACATATCCCTATTGAAAAGGAACATAGGACCTCACACTGCTCAAGATACGTTGCCAGATTTGACTGACATTATGTGGCCACCCGAACCATCAGCTATCTTCGAAAGAAGAATTTTAAAGAAAGGTAACCATGTTTTGACCATGGTCTTAGTCTAATGGACAAATTCAGGGCATGAAGGTGGTACTTTGGAGGAGTTGGCATCCTTCCAGGCATGATTTCAAGATGTATTACACATCTTTTGATTAGAGTCCATTTCTTAGTGGTTTTGTGTTCAGTATTGTACTCGAACTCTTGTACTTTTTATCTATCCAATAAATTTATTGTCGTTAACAAAAAAACTCAAAAAACTGTTTAAGGAGACTTCAACTTGACGTGCCTTGCCTAGTCTTTGAAGTGGGGCAGACGACACTAGTAGGCCGAGTTGAAGAAGTAGCCCGCTTAACCCACTGCCTTCTTATCTCTCCAGAAAAATCAACTTGCAATTGCACCACCTCCCTTATATATAGTGTTCTCTGCCACCATTGTAACAATGTCCAAATGATTCTTGCAACAGGACAAACCACAATTGTAGACCTATTCCCCACATTCTTTGCACATGAGGTCTTACCAGAGTGACCTGCCACGCCTGAAGAGGACTGGAAAAAATTATTGTTGAAATCTCCTATTGTCATCGATACACTTCTCCAGCCACCACACTACCTCCCTTCTGGTATTAGCCCAAAACGTTTTCTCCCCTTAATAGAGATCCCCAATTTGAAAAAACACCCAACTGTATTCCTCAATAAGGTGAAGTTAATTTCTCTAGAGGAAGAAAAAGTTCAATTCCAAGATGAGGCACCACACTCTAGACCACCACTAGATTTCGTCTCCTAACAACTCTATTCTAGCCCTCTTGTGCCTCCCAAATTCAGTTACCTTTAATACTTTGCACTATTGTTCTTCATGTAGTGCAAACAAGAACCTACTGCTTTCCACAGACAACTAGACCTTTTGATCCATGCTAATACAAAGAAAAAACTTTTCAAGGAAAATGAAGAGGAGAGGAAGAGAGAAAGATGAAGAGAACTCAAGGTTTGACCGGCACTGGCCAAGTGCCGGAACTGGCCATTCAAGATGGAACCGTAGGGGAGAAAAACAGTAGCTTAAAATTTTGATTTATGAATTTTACTTTCTTGTTCCTATTTAATTATTACATTTGATTTATGAATTTTTGTTTGATTCAAATTTTTACTAGAAAGCATTTGCTTAAAATTTTTGATTAAAATATTTCTAAACACTAGACACATTGATTTATCTCACCACTATACAAATTAGTATTAGTAACTAATAAATAGAGACAAATAAAGTATTTGTCTCCAATGAGTAATAAGAGTCAAATAATTGGGGACAAAAACTATTTGTTTCTAACCAATATATAGAGGTTAGGAGCACCAAATATCCTTAAACTATTACCCATATTGTTTAACCACCCTTAAATTATTGATAGTTACATATGTCATCCTGAAACTATTAAGATGTTGCAAGATTAGTCCTCCATCCATTTAAATCGTTAGATATTCATTGTATAAGGACAAAAATACAAAATAAATAAAACATTAACCAGAATGAACATGAAATAGTCATTAGGGACTAGATATGTAATTCACTCATCTCCTTCTAATTCTCACTGGGAGCGGCAACACTCTTTGGACTAGATATGTTTTTCACTCATCTCCTTCTAATTCAGTCATCGACGATACTCCCCAAATCGCCCACGTCGCTCCGAATCACCAAAGATGGAGAAAGAGATTAATGGATTTTTTCTTTAGACCCTTAAAAACTATTTTGATGCTCAACTATTTTCATGCTCAGTATGGTTAAAGGTTTTTTTATTTTGCATATTTTTCCTCATACAATGAATATCTAACGGTTTAAATAGACGGAGACAAATAATGCAACATCAGAACGATAAATGCAACAATCAATAGTTTAAGGATGCTTAAGCAACATGGGTAATAGTTTTGGGAAGTTTGCTGCTCTTAACCCTCAATATGTATTAGGGACAAATAAATGAGGACAGATAAAATATTAGTCTCCAAAAACTATATTGATAATTGGAGATAATTAATTAGCAACATATATTGTATTTGTTGCTATTAACACTATTGGAAACAATTAAATGAGTCACATAATATATTTATTTTCAAATAAATGTGTGATTAGATTTATTTGGAAGAAGTTACGTGGTTAATCACAAAAAAAAGGAGAAGTGGGATATCTCATTGATTAATTATGTTCATAATATTTTCAGGTTTTTCACTAAATTTAATGACTTGAAAAAAAAAATTATTTCTTCTTTGATTTGATATATTTATTTTGTGACGTGCATGTTTTTATATATTTTCTTTTTGGGATTTGATAACAAAATTTTGTAATTAAAAAATTCCTTATGATCATCGAAAGGTAAACAAAATATAAATTTAAATAAAACTTACTCTGATATTATTTAATAATTTTATCTATAACAATAATAGCAATCCCATTATAGTAATAAAAAAAAATCTAAACGGTAGTGTAAAAAGAATGTCTGAAATAATATTGGGTAGTGATATACATATGGGATGTTTCATTTATCAGTATTATGCTTCAATACTATACAAGTATTTATAATTGGTGCAGTGGTAAGATCCGATCTCGGGCAATCCTCTCAACCCGACTCCAGGGTTTCGAATTACGCGTCTCACTCACATAGAAATTGAGGGTGTTGAATGAGTGAAGGAGAATGGACCAGGGGGAGTGATCTTTTTTTCGGAATTTATAAAATATGCATTTACTAAAAAAGTTTATTAAATTGAAACATAATAGGTAATAAATATATGAGTCTATGTACATTTAGAGTTAAAAATACAAATAAATTTTGTCCATTTGTCTCTGATTCGTTTTAGCAACGACAATACTATTTGACCCTAAAAATTTTAGAGATAATTAAATAGTATACGAAGATAATTCTTTATGTCTCTAATTAAGATTTTTGCTGTAATGTCTTATGTATATAAGTTACTTAATTATATATATATATCAAAATTTTCAAAAAAAGAATATAGATTGGATTTTAAAAAAGAAACGTAACTATAAAAAAGAATGGAGGGATTATATATATATATATATATATATATATATATATATATATTACTGTTGATATTCAAATGCTTACAATTATTTCTTTCGTCGTCCCTGTAAGATTGAGTGAATTGTTTACTTTTTTTTAATGAATTTGGTTTATGATTATTATCATGAATCTTTAGACATATATAAAATTGAATATTATATATGTATCATTTTTTAAGTACAAGTTTTATAATTGTTTTTTTTTCTTTTTACTTTTTATAATTATTTATCTTCATAATAATTTTAGTCAAATGGAGTATTATAATATAGAAGATGAAAATTGATTTACTCAGTTTTCCAGAGACACGAAAGAAATATTTAAGAATGAAAGTAGTCTATAACTTACGATGAATTTTAGTTCGGTTATACCCTGACCTTGGTGGTTGCTTCTTGTGAACAGCTGGTAATTGCAATATTGCTAAAAGATAGGAAGAAGGAGAAAAACTTGATGTTACTTCATTGTAAAATTATTTATTGAGGATAATGGAAAGAAACAACTTACTGTATGTTCCATCTTGGCCGCGAAACCATTGCCTAGAGAAGACAAAATCTCTCTTCGATTGCCATCTGAATATAATTCACGTGATAAAATATATTTTTTCAGTTCATATAGAAGTAAAGGAAAGAAAACGAATTAGTTCTATCATAAATTTTTAAGGAAAATTTTCTTCTAACTATCAATAAGAAAAGTTCAAGATGTGAAACTACGATTACATAAAAAAAAAAAGATTGAAAAGAAAAATCATAATATATATA
>JBBYHH010537779.1:0-19343 GCA_038382905.1 Daphne laureola
AAATTCTTGAACATCGATCCATGCCACTTTTACATTGTCTTTAATGATGCATGATCTCTATGTTTCGATTAGTTGGTTGATGTTTAGAACCTTTGATAATATTGAAGCATATGATCAATTTAGTGGTAGAAGTTTGTTCTCGATGTTTTAAATAGAGATTTTTACCAGGTAAGGTGTTTGGGCCAAAATTTTAAAAAATTTCAAAAAGAGAGTGAATCATTCTTTGTTGAGAGTATCTTGTCTACTATTTGAGCTAGAACTTGCTTTCTTGAACCATTCAAATCCACATGTGTTGTATGAATAATCGGGAAGAGGATGGCAAATTAGGAATGAGCCACTTGACTAAATAACCAACCCGATCATTAATTCCACTAGATTACCACTTTGAGCCTTAAGCCTATTCTTTCTTATAACCACATCTTGAGCCAATCCATTCTCTTATAGCAACCTTTGGTTCTTCTACTCCATGTGGATGCATTGATTGGGCTTTAGCTGCTAATATTTTAAGATGTGTGGACAATTTGGGTTTGGGGGTGTATATCTACATTTATTGAGCTATATGAGAGTGAAAAGAGCATCCTTGGATAGTAAGTAAGTACGTGCCTAGTGTTGTAATTAGAAAAGAATGCACTAATTATGAAAAGAAAAATGTGAAGAAAATGGTGCAAGGTGAAAATTTCAAGAAAAAGGCACTTGTGTTAAAGAAAGATCCAAGGATGAAAAAACAAGATGAGAGGATGAATTGTATGAAAAGTACTGAAAAAGTGAGTGAGAGTTACAAAAGAGCGAGTGGGTTTGAGGTTTTAGTCTTTAGAATTTAGTGCCCAACTTGCATGTTTGTGTAAGTCTTAAACTCTACTCAGATACATAGTCTCCAACCAAATTCCTTTCACACCAAGCCCGACCTCATTACAACCATTGAAAATACCATCTGACCGAGGAAGCATACAACGTCCTTATGGACAATGGTGGAGGAGTTTTGGTTCATTAGCAAGCCTATGGATTGAAAACATTATAAAAGATCACATGCACACATTCACTATCCTTTTTTATGAGAGATATACACTTAGGGAATGACCCTCAATCTACTTCATTGAGAACATAATTCTAAAACTTGATTGACCATGTGAATCTTTATTGACATGCGGTCCTAAATCATGAATTAAATTGAGTAGACATAGAGGAAATAAGAAATTAGAGATTGTAGATGTGTGCATTGCTAGGGACTAGCAACAGTTTGGGTTTGAGGGTGTGATCAGTGTACAAACACGTACACTTTTCCAAGATGTTTAAGGTAATAAACACATCACTCGTGCTTCATTTTTATTATTTGTATGCACTTTTCTTGAAATTCTAAAATTTTGTAGGTGCAACATTATGGAGGTGTAAAAAGGAGTCAATTGAGATTAAAAAGAAGATTCGGGATGAAGTTTTACAAGTTGCGGAGCATTGAAGATAAGCTCGGGCTAATATGAGGAGTTGGTGATCAAATGAAGAGTTGGAGAGGGCCAAATTACACAATTGGCAACATTGAAGGGCTAAACTGGAGGAAAGCTGGAGCTACTTCAAGGCTGCAGTTTGGCACCTCAAAGTGGCGCCAATTACAAGCCTAGGCCCTAGTTGAAGCCGTAACCAGGCGCTAGTTTGGAGCTACCCAGGCGCCAGTCAAGGCGCTATAAGGAGCAAGACTAAGGCACAAGTTGAGCCCATTTTTTGGGCAGGGCGCAAGTACCAGGCGCTAGTTTGGCGCCAACAACTAGCGCCTGATACATTCTCTGTCCTGGAAGTTACAAGTCATTTTCATGAACTGCTCCATACTTATCCGAATTGTTAAGGCATTTTTAGACCATTTTTACCCCTTTCAAGTAGCTTTAGATAACCATTAGACTTAGGGTCATTTAAGACATTAGTATTAGTATATATAGACCATTTAGAGTCAGTTTTATGTATTATTCCAGACCTATGAATTTGATCAAGATTTGGGATTTTCTCCATTGGAGGCTAGGGTTGAAGGCCTTCAATCCCAATTTCATGAGGGGTTGAAGGCCCTAACTTGTGGATCTTAAATATATGGGTGAATTCTACTCCTATTATTCTTTTATTACACTTTTTAGCTTCTATTGAATGATGTTCATCTCTATGTTTAGCTTTGATAGAGTTAGAGATGCTATGTCTTAGTTTATCTCTAGTTTAGGGTTCAAGTAAGCTAGTTCCATGATTAGATTGTTTGATATTGATCTCTATAAGTGTATTACCATGATAGTGTGCATGTTTGCTGATCACCTACATAGGCGTATCATCTAGGTATTCGATCGGGAGTCTGAGAGGGCCTCGATTGACATAGACCCCCGAGATTGATTGATAGGCATGTTTGGAGTCTGAGAGACCCATATATGTCTATTAGTGGTTAATGTTAGGCACTTTAATGCATCCAAAAGATCCTTCCTAGACCACAAGAGTGGCTAGAATGGAATACTTTGATTCGAGCAATGGTCCCCGGTGCCCGAGAGGGGAGCAGAACGATTGTAGTAACTCACCTCAAACATGAAATGGAAATTACTTGTATGATCCCTGACTAAATTGTTGTATGGATTTAGATGTGGTAATTAGAATTCTATGTCTCTTAGTAATTCGTTGTAGTTTAGCTTGTATGTGTGTTTATGATATCAAATACCTTAGATTCTGGTCCTAGCGGATTGGATGATTGATTGCGTGGAGTTAGAGATAACATCCATTGTTAATTGGTAGAGTTAGAGATAGCCTACCACTAGGACACAAGATTAGTATCACATGTTTCATCTTTAGGATGCACGATGCAGTTTGAGAACCCATGATTGAACTTCACAAGTGTTGTCTTCATTCCCCTTCACGTTCTCATTCACATTTCTTGCTCACATTTGCATATTCACCTTGATTCCACCATCTTCTCTTGATGTTCATTGCATTGCATAATAGATTAGTGACACACATTACATATTTATACTCTTGGTGCTCTGATTCTCTTGGGTTCGATCCCTCATTTAGAGCCATTACACTACGATTGACATAGTTAAGGGTAATGAAGTGTTTATAAATGTATTTGATTGGTTGATTGCTTGATTTGTGCATTATTGATTCGAACACCATAGAAAAAACCTAACCATCACTCAATATTGCCATTTTTGAGCTAAAATGATTAAAATGCAACATGTTTGGAAGATTTTGGATGGAAATGAAATAGAGATAAAGGCTAAATGGACTGGATGCAAAAGAGACATGGAAATGGGTTTTTGTTTTTGTCAAAACTTAAAAACTCCAAGGATAAATTAAGGGTTTAACCCAAAAATGGGTTCTACCCTTCTTCTCCAATTCACAGATATGAGCTTCAGCATATCCAGGAGATGAAAGGATGTCAGCCAAGAATGGCCTTCGCCAGTCCCTCACCGCCGTTCGCTCTCCACCACCGCGCCACCAACTGCCTAGTCTACCATTTGCTGCAGACCCACTCGCTCATCACCGACAACAACAATATTTTGCAAGAAATATTAGTTTCTTCCCATCTTTCTTCCAACAACAACCCAGCTCACCTCGCACGTCGCCAGAGCTCCGTCAGCACAACCTCTGACCACCAAAGAACGAGCCCAGCAGCTCATGCTCCTTCTCCGGCCATTCTCCGGCTCGTTCTTGCTTGTCTCGGATTTCGGTTGATTTTAAACTTGAATTTAAAATTTATGTTTATTTAATTTAATTAATTTTTCCACAACTATTACATCTTTAATTATTGTTGATTTGTGAATTAATTGTGTGAATTGTTTGTTGAATTAGTGTAGAAAAATTTGAACCGCCTCGGGTTCGGGGGTTTGTGAATTGAATTGTTTCAGACTGGCTACATTTGAGAAATTGAAGATTTTAGGATGCTCAATTGGTAGATAAATGTTAACATTTTCATGAATTTATGGTACCACATACTTGTGTTTATTTGGTGTTCGATGATTATTCGAGAGATGCTCGTTGAATGTAGGCCACGAGTTAAGCATGAGTTTCCCGCTTTGGTCGAGAGATTCGGAGGGTTTACTTAGGAGAATAAGGTTTGTTCATAATGATCTTCATCTTGGTTTAAGACAAGAGATTATTCTTGGTCGAGGTAGAAGAACAAGTCCCGTGACTTGAGAAAGTCAGAATCGTCATTTGAATCCTCTCCTAGTTTATCTATCTTTTCTCATTGTTGTCATTGATGAATATGTGTTCCTATGATCTTGTTTCATGCTTAATTATGGTGTGTATTACGGTTAGATATTTCACGTGCGCATGCTCACATGGTGCTTGAGAACAAGCGCGAAAGAAATCTTCCCAAGTTTTGGCCAAAAAGCAAGTTTGAGGTGTTCGTCAAACCACTTAGAAATTTATGGTTTGTACTTAAAGCCCTCTCGTTGGTGCGGGATGAGAGATCGATCTTGATCATCATGTGGTAACCGACTCTGGAGATGTCGGTAATTCTTGAATCCATTTTCTCTAGCAACAAATATAAATCATGCATGTTTGACATTCATGAAACATTTAACCCGATATCGAAGGTGGTTATCTATTTATTTTTACGCACTAGGTTAGTTTAGTAGGTAAAGTAGCGTAACATAGCTATTTAGCATTTAACACATCTAGTCCCTATGGATTCGACCCTTACTTATCGAGTGCTACACTCGACCCGTGAATTTGCAGGTATGTAACGTTTTGTTTGCCTGACATACATCATAGCAAGGGTGCGCACAATAATCCTCAAATGGTGGCTCCAAAGTGTTGAACACTTGCTGATTTTAGGAACCATCTTCCCTCCATGAAGCTTGTTTCCTGGATGACTAAAGATCGTCCATTTCTGCCATTTCCTCACAAAAGAGATCATGGTGAATCTCCCATAAGTGCATCCCATGGTGTGCCATCAGTAGCCCAAGAAGTTACCTACAATGTAAAAAAAAAATCAAAGTAAACATGCAATAACAACTAGAATGAAAGAATATGCATGATATGCAAACAAACACAGAAGGCACACTAATAACCTAAACTTACACTTGATTCCCGGGCAACGGTGCAAATTTGATGTTTAGGCTTTTTTCATGTGGTAGGTGTAATTGAAGCACAATTAAAGAACTCAAATAATCAAATACATTTATTAACACCTCATTTAGCCCTAATATTGCCAATCGTTATACAATGGCTCAAAATGAGGGATGAACCCAAGAGAATCAGAATGTTTAAGCTACTAGTGTGTAATAAGTACAACTAATCTAGTATGTATGCAATATCGACAACAAAGAGAATGGTAGAATTTGGTCAAGACAATGAGGATGTAAGCAAGGAAACAAGTAAAGCATGGAGGGGAATGAAGTAAGCACTTGTGGATTTCAATCCTGGGCTCTCGAAGTACTACCATGCATCCTACAGAACATGCTTGCCCATCTAAACTCGTGTCCTAGAGGTATGGATCATCTCTAACCCCCTAATCAACCATGGATGCCATCTCTAACTCCCCGCAATCAATCATCTGATCCGCTAGAATCGAAACCTAAGACATTCATTATAGAGTTACTCACACATCCCAAACTACCACGAGTTTCTATGAGACATGAGAATCTAGCTACTCTAACTTTATCTACAACATCAAAATAGTTAGGGTTCATGCAACAAGTCTCCAATTCATGCTCGAGGTGAGTTACTAACATCATCCCGCTCCCCTCTCGGGCACCGCGGTCCATCGCTTGAACAAAAGTCATCTACACCTAGCCGCTCTCGTGGTCTAGGGACTAACATTTCAAGTCTTTAAGGAGCCTAACCTATGCCACTAATAGGTTTCTTTAGGCTCTCTCGGACTCCAAATATGCCTACCAATGAATCTCAGGCATTTATGCCAATAAAAGCTCTCTCGAACATTTAATTGAACACCTTGGTGATATGAAAATGCAAGTAGCAACCAAACATTCATATTATGATAGAAATCGCGCATAGAGATCGAAATCAAAGCAAGTAAATACATAGAAACAAGTTGCTTGAACCTTAAGCTAAGAAACAACCAAGACATGGCATCTCATAACACTACTAATGTTGTAAATGAACAAATCATCAACTAATAGCAACTAAAAAGATGTAGTAGAAGAAGTAAAGGCTAGAATTCACCCATAAATTGAAGCTCCACAAGTTGGCCCTTCAACCCCTCAAGAAATTGGGATTGAAGGGCTTAAACCCTAAGCACAATGTTGAAATTAGTAGCTAGGCTTTCAGCTTCTAAGATTGTTATGAAATCTGAACCTAAGTGACCTATATATACTAAAACTAATGCCCTAACTTGCCCCTAACATAAAATGGGTTAAAACATGGTTTGGAGGGGTAAACTTGATATAACAAGGTGATACAAATCGGATAAGATCAAGATAAACCGAGGAAACACGTGAGTGCAATCTGGAGGGGAGAAGGCCGAAAGTGCTGTCGCTAAGTACCATATGGCGCTACCAATTACAGTGATTGACTGAATATGGTGTCGTCTTCTGGAACTGTCGCCACCAAGTGGCACTGCCTAGTTCCACCAGTACTTGTTGAGGGCGACAGTTTGTGGCGGCAAACTATCGCCCTTAACATCCGCCAGCTGCCCAAATTGCACCCTCTTGGAATTTTATCCTCCACTTTTGTTCTTGGTGCAATTGGGTCCCTCTAGCAACAACTTTGACTTGAATTCCTTCATTTGACCTGAGAATTTTGTACTTTGAGACGCAACAATGTATTTCCCATCCTGGGCCATTAAATGATGTGCATTGAGCTCCTTTTCACCTCTGTATGGTCACACCTACAAAACTTCAGAAATGATGAGTAAAGTGCATTTTTACCACTAAAAGTAAGCACAAATGACGGGTTTATTGCCTTAAATACCCTGGAAATATGTGAGTGTTTACACATGTAATAGGCTATGTAGCGGCTAGTTCGTAACGAGGCCAGTACAACTGTAGTGGGGGTGTGCGTTACAGCAAATGCTACGAAAATGACCACTCTGGATTTAAGATATGCGACAACGGCGCTTCAATTGTAGTGGAGGGGCCGCATCATAGCGGTGACACGTTTTCTCCTTTTACCTCTGCTATGTTGCGGACCTAGCCGCTTCAATTTTATTTTTTATTATTTCTCCTATTCTATTGTTTATAAATCTTAATATTTAATAATAATAATAATACTAAAATAAAAATTAATAAAAATTTGAAAATCTATTTACCATTCAAATATATACTCCCTCCATTGTCACCACGACCACCGTTCCCGGCGCGGCGGAAGTCTTTTGTGAAAGCGGATATCGGGGGAACCGGGCGGCGGTCAGTGATGCGGGTTCTCTTAAAAAGATTTGCGGTTCAAAAACCCGTCCCTCAAAATTTTTCCTTTATTTTAATGTTTCTAATGCGTTTACAGTTTTTAAGGCGTCTTACTAGCCCTAATCCTACACCCAAGACACGTTAATGGTTAAACAGGTAATCGCACGCGCAAATATAAATGCAAAAATAGATACAGCAGAAGGAAGCCCCGCCCACTTCGTTGGGCTAGAACTTCCCGAGTATAAATATACAGACCCAGAGTATCAAAATTAACAGCAAAACATATATGCTGTCTATACCTTGCACCCCAAAATTAATTAGGATTAGTGGGCGTTTTCGCCCAATTTTTTAAAATGATCATTTTGCCCTCCGAAATTATTTTTTGATAAAATGTCCCGGGATTAACAAAATGTTACAAATTATTAAAATCTTGCAGAATGGACTCCAAATAAATTCTCGAGACATAGAATTCATTCATAATCATGTACAATACATATCATAATTTGTCCCAGTAATTATACAAATCAAATTTTCTGGGCGGAATATATCAGAAATAAACCAAGCGTCCGAGGTGGGTGTAACAGATTGTCTACTCCCGGTAAGGGTTATGCAACCCGATGGTTCAGAGGCGGTAGTTAAGGTAGTTAGTCTATGGTTGGCATGGCAGGGGGACTTCTTGCCTCACCTGGAGCAGTACGCTACAGGCCTAAGGGGACTTAGCCTTAACCACCTTCATCTACCCCCTCCGGCGTAGGGATGACAGTGAGTTGAAGTAAACCGCAATCCGCGGAGATCCGCACCGCTTATTATGAATTTATCCGCGGGTACATGTAGGTGGATTATTTTCTAACCCGTTAGGATTCGTGGAGGTGGAGGTGGAGGTGGATTTGACTCCTCCGCACCGCGGAGCTCCACCATCCGCGGATTCGTGAATATCCGCAACCCGCGGCAGGTTATTCATACTAATTATGCCAAAAAAATCTTTAATTAGTTACATTTATCTATATTATCTATTTAGTATTCTTAACTTGTAGTATAAATAAATTTATATGTTTCTAAATGTTAAGATACTTACGTACTCATTCCGTTCTTAAAAAAATGATGTATTTTTTTTAATACCGTGGTAGACTCAAACTTTTATTAGAAATAATTTATTAAAATCGTGTGGGAGTACATCTCTAATTAATAAGTGTGATTATCCTTAAAACTAGTAATTGAAATTTATGAAATGTTGATATTGAAATATCCATGGATATTCTACGGATGTAAAAAAATCCGTGGATGGTGGAGGTGGAGGCAAATTTGCCTCCGCTAAGAAAATACATGCAAACCGCAGAGGTAAAATAATCCACGGATGATGGAGATGGATGTGACTCCTCCACGGATAATCCGCTCCACTGCCATCTCTACTCCTGCGGATTTTGGTTCTTTTCCCGAATTGCTTTGGTTTATTTGTTATTTTCACATTTTATTGTGGACTGGTATTTGTTTCTGCTTCACTTGGTTTGATGGCTCTTCTTCTTTACACATAGTCATGGTGAGGCGACAATTAGCTCTTGTACATCTAGTTTGGTGTGCCCTGATCATGATCGCGGATCTATATTACCTAACCATGACATTACCTGTTGTTGTCAAACCTTTTGGTTTTGTTAGAGATTCGTTGTGTTCCTTGTTGCAGTTTCCGCTACAATTTACGAGCTCTGGGTTGCTACTTTTTGGGTGTTTTGACATCTTTTTAGTCTTTACTCTACTCGACATTTTGGTTTTGTTGCCCGATTTCTTAGATCGTTTGTCTTATTCTCATCGGCTACGCTTACTTCTGATTTGTATTATTTTTTCATGAAATAATATTGAGGCGACTTGTTAAAAAAAAAAAAATTGGTTCTTTTCGTATAAGTCTAGTGGTCAATCCTCTTGTGGACACTTATAAGAGGTCTCGAGTTCGAGCATCCGGTATCTCCAACCCCATATCCCCTTTATATATATAAAAAAAAGATTTATTAACATTCATAGTATCTTCATTATTTTATACTATATCATAGTTTTTTTTTTGGAACAAGGGTAGAGCAAACGTTAAACTTAAATCTCCATCTTATGTTCTTCGAGCTTTAATCAATTTAGCTAAAATTGAAAGACTTTTTATCATAGTATCTGATCATATTTCGGGTTAAGACAAAACATCTTAACTTATAATCCTTTTATCTCATTTCTGTTGTCCTATCCCGTAAAAATAATTCATGTCCTATTCAGATCATATTTAAAAAAATTTATCTTATTTTAGTCATATCCTATAATTCTGTGTTCCATTTTAATCCTTTCCATCCACTTTCATCATTATATTTGACAGATATAACTTAAATTACCCTTTTACCCTTTGAAAATTCTCATTTTAGTTCTTAACTTATATTTCCCCCAAACTTTTAATTAGTCTCAAAGTTTAACTTGTTAAAAAAAAACCCAACAACCTTCGCTCTTCCTCCTCCAACAAGCTTCGACATCACGAGTGGTGCCTACATCTCATTTCTACCAGAACAAAACATGATCAGCGTTTAACTAAAGTCTAGAATCTAAATCCCAAACAACTTAAAGCAACCACATATGCAGCAATGAACCTGTCATACATGAGAATTTTAGTGGAATCCTAAAAGCTTTTCAAAATCAACTCTTGTCCAGAAGCGATACAATACAGAGAATTGTGGACTCAAACATTTAAGAGAAGCATTTTAAAATGAAAAGTAAAGTTCTGATTCAGCTGCCAATTTCCCGAGGGGAAAAAAAACGAATGAACTTTGACCATGGAATCGAAATCGTCGAGACCGAATGTGGAACTCTGACCTGCATTTGGGGGGTCAATTTGGAGGAACATTATCATCTTGAGCGATAATGGAGACATAGATCTTGAGCCAGCCATCCATCCCTTTGAGGGAACAGTATCGTCTTCATCGCTGCTATCGCCGCCGCCGCCGTCATCTTCAAGAGACTTGATTTTGGTTTAACGAAGCATGGACTGAGCCAGCTGGAGCTTGGCGTTGAGAAGATCGAGCCACTCATAGTACTTGGTGGTGCCGTACCAGACGACGTAGATCTCGCGACGATCGATGGAAACCTGGAAGAGCATATCAGGTTTTTTTTTTTTTTTTTGGAAAGACAATTAATTTTATTAATATATAAGAATATTTACAAATTATTATTCTCTAAATTTTATTCGAATTAAGACAGTCTTACACTGATTTGAGAGTCTTCGCAAAGTTACCCGGAGCTAAAAAGAATCACCGAAAAATCAGATCCACAAGAAGAGGATCAAGATTATCAGAAATAATTTTCAGTTCTAGGAAATAAGGCGAAGACAAACAAAAAAGGCAGACCATCTCAATTCGACTGACCTACTTGGTTCGCTATGTGAGGTGACCGGGAGGAAAAGAATCAAGAAGAAACCTCCTGGGGTTCCCCATTCAATCCTTGCGATTCCACCATGGGGGTGGGAAGAATCGCTTTTATTACATCATCACCTCTAGTACCTCGCAGGGTACGGCATATAGCATTACTTTACCGTCTCCCAAACCAAACACCACTAGCTTCCAAATTACCCAACCGAGTTGAGCATCCATCAATCCGGTCTTTGTCCGCCACCAGTCACCGCCACGTGTAACGGGGATGCAATCCAGTTAGTCCACGATATTTTCACCTTACCATCCTTCTTGGAGATCTATAGATGTGTCAACACTTGTATTTCACCAAAAATTGTGGAAGCATTCCAAGGCATCCCTTTCATGACCAGGTTATTCCGCGCTCGCCATATAGCCCACGTCGAGGTCATCACAATGGCCAACCATAGTTCCCTCTTTCCATTCGGCACCTACAAAATAAAATGACCAGCAATAATTTCTGATATTTGATGAAGCAAATGTACCTTCGTATCACACCATAAATTCACGGTCTTCCAAACTTAACGTACGAGGGGACACCGGACCAAAGCGTGTTCTATTGTTTCCGGTTCCAACTTACAAATCGGACAGGCGAGGGAAGGCAAGCACACTCTCCTCCTTTCCAGTAACATCATCACCGGTAGCATTCGTCGAGTTGCTCGCCACACACAATTGTTGATATTTTTTGGCACCAACCTGCACCAAGTTGTTGGTAATGGCATAGGTATAGCCAACACTTTATCCACCGTTGTTGACATAGAGCACACTTTAAACTCCTCCTCGGCACCATTTTCCCACTGCCAATGGTCTGGAGTAACCTGCATAGTATTGAGTTCCTGGAGGACAACAACTAAATTAGTTACTTTCAAGTTATTACTTGGTAACCAATATTCTTTCCTCTGATTGTTTCTATTCGCCTCTATCCGAATTTCTCCGTGCCTTCATCCGTTTTTCTTGTTCTCCAAGTTTTGCTTGTTCTCTAAGTTTTTGTCATGGAAGCTCTCGGATCCAATCTTTCTAGCCTCCAATTGTCCTGTGAAAAGGAGGAGGCGATGAAGTAGGAGGAACTACCGACAATATTGGCAGTGGTGCAACACTCATTCGGGGACTGCCAGCCTCCAGGCATTCTGTGATGGCTCGTTCAATAACTGTTACGGGTGAAAGGGCACCCAATTCTTATTTTTAGTACTTAATTTAATTTGGACCCTAAACAATTTAATTTTATTTGTTGTTTTAGTTTTGTTACTATGTTACTTGGCATATCCTCTTGAGATGCATGTGTTTCTCTTTGTTCCCCCATCAGCGCATCGCTATGACACGTCAACACCATTTTGTTTATTAGGAACATATGAGGGGTGTTGGGGACTTGTATTACCTATCTATCTTTCCGTCATGACAATGATGATGCTCATAAACTTTTTTAGGCAGAATCAGGTCAATTCGTGATCATTCTGTTTTTCTGTTTCTAGCATTATGTTAGTTAACCATTTATACTTTCAGGTCATGTACTTTTGCACTATTGTATGGTGCTTTTTATCTTCCCGTCTCATTTGTTTGGTTGATTGTCTAATAAAATAATTTTTTCTATTTAAAAAAAAAAAGAAAAAAATCATTAATTCTTCATCGGTTCTCTATCAATCTCAAATTTACCCATTCACATACATCACATTCTCACTAAAAAATCTCAAAACAAAATTCTCATCAAAAAATAATTCTCACTTGAGAGCCTTATTGAAAATGAAAATTGTCTCTCTTCACTCTTGGGATTCCACCCTACATATCAAGTGTCTCTTCGCAAAACCTAGGTTTGACCAATACGAGAGTTTCATCAATTAAAGGTTAAATCTTACAACCACCTTCATTTTTATCTAAATCTACATTAAACACTCAAAAGTTTCTTTTTTGCGTAGATTCATCCCCTTGGCCCACCAACAAGGCAACCACTGTCTCCGAGGCTACGCCTGCACCGCCTCCCCCACACCTATTTTGATTTTTTATCGGAAATTCACATTCGCTTTAAGTGAGAAATTCAACACCCTATTTAATTTTTCATCCGAAGATTAGATCTGGTAGCTAACGAAACTTACGATTCCAGCAGAATATTTATCAATCGTCTCTTTAAATCAAGATCTGGTGTGGATCTTCTTGCCTGGTTGTATGCAGGGACGAGTTTTAGAGGTGGGTATATATTAATTTTTTTTAGGCTATTTTCGTTGCAGACTCCAAACCATGTGTATCTCCCTCTGTATTTCCTCTATTGTTTTGTCTCTAATTGAAGTTCATATGTTATTCAAAGAAGAAAAGAACTGATGTGGATTATCGGCTATCCGAACTCGTTTTAAAAAAAGGAAGATGAATTATGATTTAAATGAGTGGGTAAAACAAAAAAAATCAATAACAGGACTGTTGACACATGTTGGATGAGGCGGTGCAGAGGGATACACGGTGGCCGGTGATGTTGGTGGGGGTAACCAGGTAAGGGGACAAATCTGAGCAATAAATGAAGTTTGAGGTGTTTAATGTAAAATTATATAAGTCTAGCTACGTGGTTGTGGGGTTTAGCCTTTAATTTGTGAAACGTTGATATTGTCAAACCTGAGTTTAGCGAACAGACACCAACATACTAACAATAAAAGCGGGAAATTCGGAAAAGCAAAGGAAAAAGTAATGATAGTTTTTTTCGTTTGACTCAGTTTCCTTTTAAAATGTTATATATATATATATATATATATATATATTCAGCAATTTAAAAATTCAACGTTTTGATAAATTGCTCAGTTAATGAAATAACTTTAGAAATTTTGTTCCTACTTTTTTAATCAATTCAAGGCAACCACATTCATCTTAACGACAATCACATATATCTAAACAACTCCAAGTTAAAATGAAAGCAAAACGATATTTCAATCATGTGAGGGTACCATATACATCACTTAAAGATAGCTTTCACCATTGTTCAAGATACCATATATGAGCCCACAACCAAAGGAACGTCAACCAGACCACATTAGTCAGATCAATTCAACACCCAGACAACGGGAACACGTGAACGGGGAAGATCCAAAACCCCGCCCACCCAAAGGCAAGTGACTCATCCTTCTAGGCAAAGCGAGTTCGAACTCAGCCCTCCCGAAACATATAGACACTGCGTCACTCGAGCACCCGCCATACGAACTGTCCACCAATTAAATCCACTCGGATCCACTATCCAGACAGTAACCCAAAACATCTGACTTCCAGCGACCAAAAACACCAGCCAAGCAATGGAGGTAGCGAAAGAGCTTTTACCGGACCACCAATCAAATTAGGCACGATGAGAAATGTCATGATCCACCGAAGACTGGCAAAACTTAGGGTTCGAGACAACTAAACCCCGACAACCAGAGGCCAATCTCCGGCTACCAGGAGCAACCCTTAAATCGGCAGTGATAGTTCCATGGTGAATGGAAGTGATGTCGGCCCGACCAACACCCATACACCAAAAAATGGTCAACACCAGCGGATCCCGATCTGCAGAGACGCCATCATGAGGTGGAAGGAGGGGCTCACCATCGGAAAGGAGTAAAGCAGTGCCGACTGGAGGGATGCAGTGGCGGAAACAAAGAGCCAAATCGAGCGGCGGTGGTGCGAGACAATCATCGAGAACGATGCTTAGCAGGCCGATCTCACATCTCGACGTCAGAGGGCTGACCGACAACCAACATTCCAAGGAAAGGAGCGGCGGCGGCCCATAGACCAAAAACCCTAGCGAGGATCTTGTTTACAACTTTTTAGAATTTTGTTTATTCATTTGGGTACATGATCAATGAATATTTTAGATTTTTTATATGTTATTTAAAATTTTAGAGGAGTTTATTGCTTATGAAATTTTAGTCAGATACAAATTAGAAAGTGATATGTATTTAAATGAATATTATATTTCAAATTGCACTTTCTTTCTATTTTTTCATATGTATTTTTCTAACTAATTTATATCAATATTGTGATATTATAGTAAATGAATACAGTGATTGTGAGTATATATTTGACCGTTTTACTAGGACAACAATTCATTCTTTTTTCTTAGAGTGCAATTTTATTATATATATATATATTTCAAAGTGTCAAATAAAAATTAATTCACTACAATTTATTAATAAAAAATGTAGAATAATTTATTACTATAATAAATACAGGATTCTTCAAAATGAGGAAACTGTTGAAGTTGGAGCAAAAATAATTTGGAGAATCTAATTTTTGCTTCCCCATTTTGAAAAAACTTTTGGGGAAGTTGTTAATGTGAGGAAAATGGGTTTGCTAGGATTTCTAGGAGCAGGTAGTGTCGGCGGCGCTGATGTGCTGTCGTGTCTCCTCCTCCACCGGTGCTTGGCTTAGACTTTCCCCCGGACAACCACCCCTCGCGTCGCTACTTCAAATTCGCTTGGGAGGCTTAGTAAGTTCTTGCCGTAATGCTCGCACGATCGATTGGTGGTTCGAGTCTCACTCGGAGAACCTCTAGTCGCCAACCTCGACGGTCGGACCTATGCCTCGCTAAGGTTTGCTCTGGTTGCGTCTTCTGGTGGCGGTGGGGTTAGGCTTGAGGAAAACTCAGGATTGGCTTTTGATGGATCGTCGGTTGCACTGTGTTTTGGGTTGTTGCTTGGTGTATCTTGTTGTCGTCTCCATTGTTTTCGGTGGGGATCACTGCAGACTCGCTAGTTTTTTGGACTTGTTGGTGGTTTGGTTTGCTTCAGTGTGACGACTGTTTTCTTGAGTGGGTTGGAGCGCTTTCGGACCTTATTACATTGTCAATCAATGGTTTGTGAGTACTGTTGCTCTCCCCGGTGATGGTAAGTCGTTGGTTGCTGTCTCGGGGAATTCCTCTTGCCGTTGTTCTCTGACTTCCACATCGGTTCTAGTGATGGATATGGAGGACAAGTTTGATGAAGCTGTGATTGCCAAGCCTCTTGGTTTGGATGCGGGAATTGCTCTGGTGGGGTTGGGGTGTTCCCCATCCCACCCATCACCATGATTCTGTGACCTCGTGATTTGCTGGGTATAGGGTCGACTTGACGTCGCTTTACGGTTTTGAGTTTTGTGTTATTCTTTTGCGGGTTATGGAATTTTCTTTCTTCTTTTGCCTAAGTTATTCTATTTTGTTTAGCAGCTGTCAGTATTGTGGGACTGTTGCTTCTTCTGTACAAGCTTGGCTTCCGTCCTTCCTGTTAATGCACTAGCGTGATGTGCTGATACCATTATTTTCAGCTGAAACATGTTAATGGTGTTGGAAACAAAATAATTCTTATCATTTATCTGTCATGTTTATACGGTGTTCTTTGACCTTATTAAACGAATTAAGGATTGTAGATGGTTTCGTTTTGCTATTGATCTTAACAATTTGATCGATGGTTATTTAGTTTTCGTATTTAGGGACGCTTATGTTGTGTGTTAAACTTGTTCTTCTCCTTTTTTTTTGATAGGGAGTCGTGTTGTACTTCTTAATCTCTTCTTGGTCGACTTGTTTTGTTGTGTTTCAAAAAGAAGGAAAACAACCACTTTTCTTAAAAATTTGGAAAAATTACAAAAATCCCCTGAAGTTTGGTGATGTCTTCAGTTTATTCAATATATTTTCAAAAACCTGTAGTTACCCCTTGAAATTTAGTAAAATCTTCAATTACCCTCATTGACTATTTGTATTGTTAATTGACCTTTAAAAATTTATAGGTTTAACTATTCTTATTATCACTAATATTTTTTATCCTAACACTTCAATTCCAATATTTTATTTATTTCATTTCTCCCTCCCTAACCGGCCATCCTGTCTAGCCACCGTTATCGTCTGGTCACCTTCACGATGTAGGTGAACTCAAGTCGCAGAAACGCAGGTGAACCTATGCTGTTAGGACACAAGTGAGTTCGGGCTGCCCTTAACTGTTCTGGAGTATAACTAGTGTAATTAGTGCTAAAATATTTAAGAGTCAACTAGCAATACAACTGGTTAATAAGAATAATTGAAGATTTCACTAAATCTTAGAGAGATAACTGTAAATTTTTAAAAATAGAAGAGATAAACTAAAAATTTCATCAAATCTCATAATTTTTTTTTGTAATTTTCCCTGAAAATTTCAATCACCGACCGCCCTCATATTTGAGACCGGAGAGGAAAATAGAGGAAAATATATGACCCACCCAATAAATACGAAAATAATTGAATGTTGATTATTGGAATTATTTCAAACTTTTGATATTCTCATCGTAAAATTATTGGAGATAGGGAAACGAAAAGCTGCAGAGAAAATAAAATAGGGAAATTCTATGGAGAGTTATTTTGGATATTCTCTTGAATACTTTATTATTTAAATTTTATTATGTAATTAATTTTATAGATCTATTTGATTCTGAATCTATTAAAATATATATATGACAAATATTTAATTAAAAAATATTTAAGAAAATATTTAAAGTGAATGTGGGTAATATTTTTCAAGAAAATAATAGAAAAGATAAAGGAAAAGAAAATCCAAAAGTTGCTCTGCAAATGCCAGCGCCTTTTTGCGGAAATAAGAAAGAAAACTGAGAAGCCAATCTCTCTCCCTCTCTCCTCCACTGCATTCTAAAACCCTTTCATGCTACTCACATACAATCTTCTCTCTAACAGGATCGCCATTTAAGAAAGCTTTCTGTTTCTCTCTCTCTTCACGTGCCACTGTTCAGCTTGTCATGTGATCATTCTCCTCCTCCATTTTCAACTTGAATCTCCCCATTCATGTTCTCCCTCAACTCTGTCTCTGTAAATCACCATTTTTCTAAGTTGCAGTGGCAAGTTTTTATTTTTAAACCACTATTTGGGTACCTTTCTATTCATATCAGTTGTCAAACCAAGACCCTAATCTTAATTCCATTTTGTCCACTCATTAGCTAGGCACTGTACTGTTTTGTTTGTTTCGTTGGCTAGTTGCTTAACTCCACTCCATATCCCAGTGCTGTTGCTGTTGTATGTGAGAGAGAAGCAGAAGCTAATGGGCTGCTTTCAGTCCAAAACAGCACATCTTCCTTCTCCTGATCAAGATCCTCCTCCTCCTCAGCCAAACCCAGATCAAGGTTCTTCCTTTTTTTTTGGATTTTTGTGGTGATTTTGAAAAAATGTTTGATTTTTATGTTAGATACAGTTGTTTGATGGGGAAATGTTGAATCTTTGGTTTTGGGTATTGGTCTCAGACGGTGGTTCAGGAGATCAACCGTCGGTGCCGGCGTTTAAGGAGTTCGAGCTCGCGGAGCTGAGGGCGGCGACCAATGGCTTCAGCAGCGACCTGATTGTTTCAGAGAGTGGAGAGAAAGCTCCAAATGTTGTCTACAGAGGGAAGCTGAAGAACAACCGGTTGGTCGCCATTAAGCGCTTCTCTAGACAGTCATGGCCTGACCCACATCAGTTTGTGAATGAAGCCGCCGGCGTTGGTAAGGTTCGCCACCAGAGGCTGGTCAATCTGATCGGTTGCTGCGCCGAGGGGGATGAGCGGTTGCTGGTTGCTGAGTACATGCCCAATGACACCCTCTCTAAGCACCTCTTTCACTGTGAGCTTTTTTGTTTCTTTTGTTAGAACAATCTTGTGAGAAAAGACTGCAATGGGTAGAGATGTTGATGTTGGTGCTTAATGGCAGGGGAAAAACAGCCATTGCCATGGGATATGCGAGTCCGGGTTGCATATTATATTGCACAGGCTCTTGACCACTGCAATGCAGAGAACAGGAAAATTTATCATGATTTGAATGCATATAGAGTTCTTTTTGATGAGGTATCTTCCCACATTCAGTTCCTTCTTGCAGATGATCTCTTTAGTGGCTCAGAAAAAAGTGGCATAGTGATGTTTGAAGTGCTTCAGCGGTTTCAAAAGATTAATTTGGACTTGGTTTGGCTAAGAATTATTTAGTTCTCTATCATGTTTTGGCCTACTGCCAGTCTTAAAAGTATAGTGGTGGCGGAATTTATCTCATGAACTCATAGAGTTTTGGATGCCTGATTTGTCCTTTGACGCTTTTGGGAAGTTCATGAAAGTTCAGATCAGTTCAAAACTTAGTAAGCTGGGATAATTGTCTTGTTTGCTACGATGCTTGTTTACTTGTAGAAGCATTCTAGGTTCTGCTACCTCATCATCATCATCCGCACCTTAATCCCAACTACGTTGGGGTCGGTGCCATGAAGTTTATAGTGACAATTTATTGTTAAAAATTAGTTAACACTATAAATTCACGCAGAAGCATAATGACAAAGTTTTACCCCAGATGCCCTTCTTGTCGCAACCTTCTTTTGAAGGAATAATGAGATGAAATTTCAAACCTTATCATCATAGGTTTTTCCACCTTCATGGAAAATATCATGAGACAGTGATGAGTTGAGATAATTGCTCGAGTCATGTCTCATTCCAAGATTGATATTGTAAAATCAACATGTACATCATGGAACATGACATTAGGTTAGGTTCTGCTACCTGCCAGTAATTAATTGCTGATTTAATCAGTGCTTTGAGATGGAAGTAACAGTAGAACACATGCTTCCAACATTGAGCAATGGACCAATGATATGCTGTTGTTGGCCACTAGTGGGTATGAGCTGCACAGA
>JBBYHH010537780.1:0-10906 GCA_038382905.1 Daphne laureola
AATTAAGGGAGTGGTTTCGAATTTCTTTTGGCTTTTGGTTGTTTTGAGAATTTGGAAGACTTAAACTGTGGGTTCACTGTAACCCTGCCCTGGATGATTGATTATAATCAAGGGCCTATCTTATTAATCATGATTTTTTGTGGCGAAAAAAAAAAAAAAGATGGAAAAAACATTGTGAAAGGAAAACAAGGAAAAACAAGTGGGAGGGAGAGAAGCAGCAATCTTTTTGAGAGATTAGACCTCAGTTCTCCACCTTATGTGTTTCCATAAGCTCCTTTGTTTTACTTTCTTTCCAATTTGACATCAAGAAATGTTGCTTCTGGATACCCTTTTCATTATGGCATTGTTTTCAGTGCTGCTATGTCATTGTTAATCACATACTTCTCTCTCTATCTCATCATACTACATTTTCTGTGTTTCACATGAGAGAGAGAGAGAGAGAGAGAGAGATTGGGGCTGTGGAAGCCCGTTAAGACCCTTTTTTCATGGATTTATGATGATATATTGCATCTGTATGATTTCCTCTGCGATAATTCAGAATCAGCCGGCTCTGGTTTGCTGAATTGTGTAATTCAAGTGACCCTTTTTTTTCTTTTAAAAACTGTGACCTTTTTCATTGTTCTCTTTCTTGCTTTGCTACATGGGTGTTAGTACTGATATATATGGGCAGGTCAATGTTTGGAAGGTGGTGTGAACTTTGAAGACTGGCTTCTCAATAACTGAATTGGCTTGGGCAACAAGCGTCCACATGGGTGCACTTTTTAGCTCAAGTAACTCAACCACTGGGGTTGGCATGTCCTTTGAGAATCGACAATACGAGACATGCAAAAGGAAGAAACTATCACCATGTTTTGATGAGGAAAATGCAAGACTGATACCCAGCCTTCCTGATGAGATCTCATATCAGATACTTGCAAGGCTTCCTAGAATTGACTACTTGAATATGAAGCTGGTGTCTCATGCCTGGAAAGCCGCTATCTTGAGTACTGAACTTTTCAAAGTGAGAAAAGAACTTGGGACAACAGAGGAATGGCTTTACATACTGACAAAAGGTGATGGTGAAAGGCTTTCATGGTGCGCGTTGGATCCTTTGAGTGCAAGATGGCAGAAGTTGCCTCCAATACCCAAGATTGCCTTTGAAGATGAATCGAGGAAGGGACTTCGAATGTGGGATGTGGTGGGTTCAGGCACAAAAATTGCAGATGCTGTAAGGGGATGGCTTGGGAAAAAGGATTCACTAAATTACCTCCCATTTTGTGGCTGTGCCGTTGGATCAGTTGATGGCTGTCTTTATGTGGTAGGAGGCTTCTCTCGAGCTTCTGTATTGAAATCGGTTTGGAGGTTCAATCCGATTCTAAATTCGTGGACTGAAGTAAGTCCTATGTCAATGGGTAGAGCCTACTGTAAGACTGCAGTTTTGAACAATAAACTATATATTGTTGGCGGTGTGACAAGGGGACAGGGTGGACTAACTCCACTTCAGTCGGCTGAAGTTTTTGATCCTTGTGCTGGTGAATGGTCGCTGATACCGACCATGAACTTTGCAAAAGCTCATATTCTGCCTACCACCGCCTTTCTAGCGGATCTGCTCAAGCCCATTGCCACTGGAATGACATCATACAAGGGCAGATTATTTGTGGCTCAGAGTTTATATTGCTGGCCATTCTTTGTTGATATTGGAGGGGAGGTTTTTGATCCAGAGGACAGTTCATGGGCTGACATGCCCATTGGTATGGGCGAGGGGTGGCCTGCAAAACAAGCTGGAACAAAGCTGAGTGTCATAGTTGAGGGGGAACTGTATGCACTGGACCCATCAGGTTCTCCAGGTAGTGCTAGTATTAAGGTGTATGATTACCAAGAAGATGCTTGGAGAGGAGTTGTAGCAGACGTTCCCATCGCTGATTTTTCCAGCACCGAGGCTCCATATCTACTTGCTGGATTGCATGGAAAACTTCAGTTCATCACTAAGGACAGAATTAACATCACGGTCCTTGAGACTGACGTGCGCAAGCATTGTACTGCCTTGAGTTCATCTGATTCATTACCTAACTTCTCTGATGCAAATGCAGCAGATTTAGAAGCGGAGCCTTGGAGAGTAGTTGCCTCGAGATGTGTTGGCTCTGCTGAACTCGTTAGCTGCCAAACCCTCCGCATTTAGCTCACCCTGTTCCAGGAAACATGCATCCAGCTCAAATTTGTTATGCAATTTCTGTTTATTCCCTTCAAGGATGGACATAGCTATTGCCAAACATGTGGTTGTTACTGTTAGTGATACAAGCAAAACAGGCAATATTTTACACTTCTTGGATTTATTAGTATTACTGTAAAAAGCTCCGCTACTGTTGTTACAAAAACAATCATCGAGGTACCTATGGCCTCTTGTTCTAGCACAAATAGTTCCTTCCTACACCTGATTGGAAAAAGAGAGAAAAATGGGGGTACAAGGAAAAAAATATAGTAGTACCACCTAACACTGAGTATTAATTATCTACACAATCGAATGAACACCAACAAAACACAAAACGAGAGAAGGCTTATATGCACGGGCGTAGTAACTTCAAGTCCAAGATACTACTACAAAAGTGATTGAAAAGAGGGATCGGATCTGGTCTGGTTGCAGCCGTGGAAGGATCATCTAGGACCTGACAGTTCATCATCCACTATCTGAGAAGTGGAGTCAACAATCCATCCAGCATTTGGGTGAGGAAATCGGGTGGTCTCCTGCCGGAAAATTTCATCTTTTTGCCACTCCTCCCATCTCTCCGCCAAGCCATCACCCTCCAACATTCTGACCACATCAGACATCTTTGGACGCTCCAAAGGAGAACCTTGATTGCACAAAAGAGCTACTTGAATCAGCTGCTCCACCTCCGCTTCCACATAATTACCTTGAAGATCGCCATCAACCAACAGTTCCAACTTCTTGTCTTTCAGAAGGCCTTTCACCTAAGGAGCAGAATAAGTGAGATTAAGTCTATCACATACGTTTACCTCATTGTAATGAGTTATGATGACTTGATATATGATGTAGACTCACTCATAGGAGATAAGGTTGAAGGGAAAACAATTTTAGCACAAACTTGGTTTAGTTGGTGGCATCGACAAAGAACTCGAATTCTAGGAAATAATAATCAATCAAGCTAGGTTTGCTCTCAGCTAATCGGGATCAACTATATCAATCATGTGCCTTGATATCACTTGGTTCGAGATGAGCTCTATTTAAGCTCTAAAGAAGCAATATCCTGAATGCTGTTACCTATATAAAGTTTAATCTAACCTCATATCTGCTCTATTCTATCTGGCCTTTCACTTCAAAACCTAGTTCAGCTACTAGTCCACACTGTATTTGTCCAAACCGTACAAGCTAGCCTTTTACCAATTTTGTCCTCAAATCACATCAATTTCACCTTATCCTCCGTATTTTCCAACTTAACTTTCCTACACTCATTTTGCTTGTACTGAAGCAAGAGATAATGTTCAAAGAAAAAAAGAGAAAATGGCTGGAAAGAAAAGAAAGTATACATACCCAATCAAGCAACATAACATCGTCATCATTTGCAAGTCGAGCAAGATCAAAAGCCCTTTGCCCTGTTATGAGCTCAAGAAGAAAAACTCCATACCCAAAAACATCAGTTTTCTCAGACGACTTGCCGGTTGAGAGGTACTCGGGGGGTATATGCCCAATTGTGCCACGCACTGCAGTGGTGACATGCGTATCTTTGTAATCCATGAGCCTAGCCAGCCCAAAGTCTCCAACCACCGCTTCAAATTCCTCATCCAACAATATGTTTGCAGCTTTAACATCACGATGTATAATCTTAGGGTCGCAATGGTCATGCAAATAAGCAAGTCCCCTAGCTGATCCGAGTGCAATCCGCTTCCTTATATCCCAGCTAAGTGGAGTTTGAGAGTCTGAACGTTCTACAAAATGCATCCATAAACTATCAGAGCATACTTCTTAACATAAGCAAACTAAAAGTGAGCTAAGCTGAGGGGGCTCTGCCAATAGTCGTACTGATTACAAGGCTACTTACTACAAAAGTATCTGCAGGTGTTGAACAATGTTATGAAACACTTCCTTTGCTTGATATTTTCGAGCACATGAAGACAAACTTAAGAATGTTCAGAAAATTTAATACTACGTTCTTCATAACATAATAACAATAGATGTCTCTTCTGGCTTGTCCCAAATGAATTCTGAGGTTTTCTTTTAAAGAAAATTATTCTACCAGTTTTAACAATGTAAAGTCAATTCTTCCTTTCATCTTTAAATTGGAATTCACAAAATTTCTCTTTCTTTATTTTTCAGTTGAGATAAAACTGTCAAAACACACATATTCTATCTACCACTCTTTAATTTCCGCACCCAATCAAACTCTACAATTGTATCGGGACTGGAAGTGTTTCTTCTCCATAGAAAACAAAAAACCACAAGTTCCCAGATTTTAGTATGAGATCTTATTTAATTACCATGGTAACATAACAATTTTGAAGACAGATTGTAGAGCACCGGTTTCTCCTATATACTCTCTTTCATGTAAAGGGTATGCAATAGAATTCCAAGTTTGTGCGCTGGATTGTCAACATTGTATGGTTAAAGCAAACATGGGTCGGCCAAAGGAACTAGCAAAAGCACAAGCCTACATCAACAAGGAGGGCATAGGGATCTAGAACAAAGTAAAAGAAAGCTCGAGTACCTCTTAAACAAGATGCTACACTTCCATTAGCCATATATGGATAGACAAGCAAACGTTCGGTTGGAGTCATGCAGAAACCACGTAAGCGTAGCAAATTTCTGTGAACAGCCATGCTGATCATTTCTACTTCAGTTTGGAATTGCAGCTCCCCACCCTGTGTGCGCTCCTCTTTGAGTCTTTTTACTGCCACTAGAGAGCCATCAGCTAAACGACCTTTGTAAACCTTGCCAAATCCACCCCTCCCCAATATGTGTTTGTTGCTAAAATTATCAGATGCAACTTGCAGTTCACGCAAGGAAAACCTTTTAAGCTGTCCAAGGTGAACTTCTGGGTCCTCCTCAGCTGCAAATGGATAATAGTGAAAACTAGATTTACACTGGTACAGCTAAAATATGAAAATCTTAACATCTTACTAACCAGGCACATCAAAGAAATTATCCTCTGGTTTTCTTCGTCGATACAGAGCAAGGACAATTGCAGGAGCAGCAAACAGCAATGCTGCACCAGCTGCAACTCCTCCAGCAATAGCACCAGTTTCACTACCTGGAAAACATGGATAAAATATTCAAATAAGTGTGGACCGAGCAGAACAAAGTAATTATACATTTCAAACATAAGTGTCCAAATACCACCTCTAATACACACGTGAACCATTCACATTAATAACTCTGTTTTAATGATGAATCGGAAGTTCCTTTGCCTGCCATAAAATTCCTAGGGGAAGTTCTAATCAGGAGGGAGCCAAGATAAACAAAAAAATATGCTGGCATCTTATGCAGCTGTTAGACCAGTGCTAAGCACAATTTGAGGGAAGCTGTTTATATGTACCAAGAAGGAAATTGACAACGTAATATGACAAGAAACCAAATTTTGATCAGATATGAACACTGAAGCTAGAAAAATGCTAGTAGATTGACAGATTTTCTGCTCATAATAATGACCATTTTAAAAATTGAATCACGAAGATTTTTCACCAAATATTGATGCATGTAGCATTGCAAAGAAATACTATCTGGGGTATTATATGAACAATAATAAGAATAGTGAGCGACATAAATATATACTTGAAGGTGATGTGCCAGCTCTCAAGTTACCAACAAATGACAAAAGAAACGGAATGTGCAAAAGAAAGTCCTTCTAACCTGTAGATGGAGATGGAGAATTAGGCTGAATGGGAGGAGGTGGGGCTGGCGGAGGATTATTGAGCTGATTATTTTGAAAACTAAAAGTGGAATTTGGAAATTAGAAAATCAATTTCAGAAAAATAATGACGATATAAAATAAAGGAGGGTAGATGAGGATGAAGTTCTAAAGAATGATAGGGAACACCTGATAGGAGTAAATAGTGAAAAGGAACCATTGACTGGAATATCACCAGTAAGTCGATTACTTGATAGATCTCTGCATTTTATATAAGTGGTTGCACTCATCAATAAATTGCTCCAGAGCCAATTAACAATATAAATGTGTGATCCAATGAAGAACTTACAGAACTTGTAATGAATTTACTGTAGTCAAGGACCTGGGAATTGTTCCAGACAAGGTATTGTTGTTAAGACGCCTGTTGAAAAGGAAGAATGTTATAAAAATTCAAGAGCAAGTGACCATGTGTAAAGGGTCAAATACTGTGTAATGCTCTGTCAGTGGCACAGAATTGAAATAGGAAATCTGAACCACTGATAGCTAAGTGAAAGATTTTATGCAACGTGATCATAAATATCTAATAACATTATACTCCCACTACAAGCAATATTCAGCCTGGATGATAATGCAGCAAATCACATGCATAAAGCTCCCGTCTAGGTTTTCATGTGCATCTGAAATTGTATTGCTCTTCCTTCAACAGAGTGACAATACGTTTTGCATTCAAGCCGGTCATTGATACAATCATTTCCGCAGGATAAGGCCCACTAGAAGTTCAATTGCCAGTTCAGAGGTAAAAAAATCATGCCAAAGATGAGATGAGATACTAAGCGTAAACACGTGAACATGTTTTAGTAAATGTGAATCTGATTATTTTTTGTCAGCATATTATGCATCTGTTCTAATTAGGTTAGAAGCCAAGAACTTGAACACAAACTTAATGGAAAAAATGATGAACCAATAACACTAACAAAATTTAAAAATCTGATATATTTCATTCGAGTCACAAAGCAAATTAAAGAACTGCTAATAAACAAACATGCTGCTATAACACACACATTTCTCCTGAAGAGTATAAGAACTTACAAAAATCTTAGCCTGGAAAGTTTTCCAAGCGTAGGAGGAATAACCCCGGTCAAATTATTCAAGTAAAGATCCAAGCTCACCAGGTTTGTTAAATTCCCAAGTTCCTCTGGTATAGGTCCACTTAATTGATTACTGTACAGTTCCCTGTCACGGAAGCCTGGTTAAAAACATTAAGCAAAAGTATGCGATGCAGAAACAGCACCAATAGTTCCAGAGTTTATATTTGGCCATGGAGGACGGATTTCCGATTGTTACTAATTAATTTAAAGGTACATGTTTTGATATGAAACAGAAAATTTTAACTAAGCAAGTGCTTCATTTAGTTTGACGGTACTGCTGTACTGCCAGAGCCAATGATCAAACTTCAACAGTAGTAAGCATAATAATGAGAGCACATGCACAAGCATGAGGCTCCATGGTTGATTTCTGGAGAACTACCAGAAGTATGATCTTGAAAGTTACAAGTACCCAAAATTGTAAAGAATTAACTTACAAGTACTGCAAATTTGGAAGCTGACCAAGCTGTGTAACCAGTTGACCAGTCAAGTTCGCATTTCCAAGATCACTAAATCAATAAAAGTCATACCATGCATATCATAGTATGGAATTAACAAATACAGCAGTTAAAAATAACCATAATGAAAACGTTAAGATATGCAAACTTACACCCGTATCACGCTATTTTCGTTACTACATGTTACATGAAACCATGTGCAAGGATTGACAAGGGTAGGGTCCCAACTCTGTAAGACATTATTTGGGTCAGCCAAGTTGTTCCTCTGTGCACTCAAAGCATCACCTGTTCGAAATGGTCGCGGATGAGGAAACCAATAGCTTGCAATACATACAGGTCATGTAAAATATTGACTCAACATTCAAGGTGAAAAGTAAGTATGCATCAATACATGGTATCATATTACTGCAAATTGTAAGTACAGTTTCAACATCATACCAGACAGGATAATTTGAACAACAACTCTGGAATTCCGAGTGCCTAGAGACCTACAAGTTAAGCATGATTTCCTCACTGGGAGTGGAGTGGAGTGCAGTGCAGAGAAATTTCTTAATTTGGCATCAACTATTTCCTACCTTTACAGCCGTGGTTGACGGACCCATTTAAAAGAACAATCAACAATCACTTAATAATTCATATTTGCCATATCGAGGCATACAATTTTGGATGTCGGATATCGTC
The DNA here is from genome assembly GCA_038382905.1 of Daphne laureola. Classification (NCBI taxonomy): domain Eukaryota; kingdom Viridiplantae; phylum Streptophyta; class Magnoliopsida; order Malvales; family Thymelaeaceae; genus Daphne; species Daphne laureola. The sequence continues at coordinate 8,122 of JBBYHH010537780.1, forward strand.
CTGAAGGCAAAAACGCAGAACTGACAAAATTTGGGTCTCCTAATAGATCAAGAAGCAAATATATGTAGTTTAATCACCCGAGGTGAAACCTAGATACGCGCGAAGCTGAATCCAGAAAGGATGAGAAGTTAGTACGTACCCTCTTGATTAGCAGCTAGTCGGAGAACAAAATCCAACAGCAAAAGCAGCCACATATAAGCAGAGACTCGTCGGTTCATGGCTGTGTAGCTGCGCTAAAAGCCCAAAAACATTCGCCGGCGTCAGTCAAAGGCAAGCTCCTGATTGTCCGGCGAAGCGAAAACCACCTCGAGCGGAAGAATTGTCACTTCTTCTTCTTCTTCTTCTTCTTGTCAGGTTGATTTGGCGAGTGAATAAGAGGAAAGAGAGAAGTAAGAGATGATTGAGAGTGAGGTGGGGTGGATTAGTCAAAGGATCGACTCAAAAGTCACACAAACAAAAGAAAAGTAGTGAGTTTGGAAATTCAAAGAAAAAGTGGAAATGGAAGAATTGTTCGTTCGTCGGTGGGCTCGACTAGGAGCCAACCAGGAAGCAAGGAGAAGGAGAAGGAGGAGGAGGAGGAGAAGAGAAAAGACGCTAGCGGGTCAGAGACGCACGCACGAGCACGAGAGAGGGTCCCCGCGCCCACTGCAACTTGGAAGGCAGACCAATTCCAATTCATTCCAGCTTATCTCTATACTCCTACTCTACTAATATTATTGATTATAAATAATTAATGATGTTAAGTAATCTAATATCATTAATCATTTATAATGGGGATATGGACTGCAAAATGAAATATGTGATCCTCTCTCATTATAATAGTGTTAGAATCAATATCATATATTCTAGTTGTAAGTTTTAGCTTTCTTATGTGTGATGGTGATACAAGTTTTCATGCCACAATGAAAGAAAAGAGGGCTGCAACTAAGATCTATTGTCTACAAACTCAGTCTGGAAGTATTCTCACATCTCATGATCAGATAAAAGATGAGTTTCTTTCTTTCTTTCAGAATCTTTTAGCATCTCCATCTGATATTAAATATGCTATGAATCATGATGTTGTGTTGTATGGAGGTGTTTTAAAGCCTGAGCAAGCTTGTGCTTTGGATGTCCATATTTCCTAGCAGGAGGTGAGGAATGCACTATTTAGTATAGACCCTAATAAGGCTCCAAGCCCTGATGGGCTTACGCCTAAATTTTTTCAAAGGCATTGGGACTTGGTAGGGTCCCTCTTGTATTTTGTTGTGTGCTATTGCTTGCGGTATGCTAGAATTCCTAATTTCCTTGCTGCAACTAGTATACATGTTATCCCAAAGACTAAGCAAGCCATCCAAGCTAGTCAGTTTAGGCCTATTTCGTATTGTAATGTTACTTATAAGCTCATTGCTAAAGTGTTGGCTTCTAGACTCCAACCTATTTTGCTTACTATAATCAATCCTTGTCAGGGGGGTTTGTGATGCATAGATCTATTGCAGACAATGTCCTATTGTGTCATGAGCAGATCAGGGGGTATGGTAGGAAAAATATATCCCCTAGAATGTTGATTAATGTTGATTTGCAGAAAGCCTATGATTTTGTGGCTTGAGATTTTATTAGGCATTATTTACCTTTGCTTGGTTTTTCTCCTACCTTTATTGGGTGGGTTATGACCTGTATTGAGAGCTCTTGGTATTCTATAGTTCTAAATGGCAATCTTGAGGGGTTTTTCAAGGTGAAGAATGGGCTTAGGCAGCCTTTCTCCTTCTCTCTTTGTTATAGTGATGGATTACTTCTCCAGAATTTTGGTGAAGTTGTATAGCAAGGGCTGCATTGGGTATCATCCTAGGTGTGTGAAGGTGAAGCTCTCACATTTATTATTCGCGGATGATGTAATGATTTTGACAAAGCCTACTGTGAAATATGTTGCTTATGTGGGGGGGGCGTTGGAATTTTTTGTTGAATCTACAGGTCTGAGGTGTAATCCCCAGAAAAGCCACATTTTTGTGGTTGGTGCTTCTGCTGTTGTTGAGGAGCAGATGAGGGTTGCTTTGTGTATGCAGGCTAGTGAATTGCCTATCATCTATCTTGGAGTTCCTCTGATGCACTCTAGAATTTTGAGTAAGTATTGTCAACCTTTGAAAGAGAAGATATTAGCCAGATTAGCTTCTTGGACTTCAAAATTTCTCACTTATGCAGGTAGACTACAACTGATAAATTTTGTGTTGTTTAGTATTCAGAACTTTTGGTCTCTTATCTTTACAATGCCTAAGGATTTCTTGAATGAGATTGAGAAAGATTGTAGAAGCTTTCTGTGGGCTGGGAAAATTGGGACTAGGAAGGCACTAGTCTCTTGGTTGCATGTTTGTAGTCCTAAGTCACAGGGGGGCTTAGGTGTGTACTCTTTGATTTTGTGGAACATAGCTGCTGGGGCAAAGAAGATTTGGAGATTGTTTCTGGATAAAGAGAGTCTATGGGTCAAATGGGTGCATTACTATTACATCAAAGGGCAAGACTTCTGGGAGATGGAGGTTGCTAATGATTCTTTTGTGGTCTGGAAGAAAATTATGCATGAGAGGGAGGTATTTGCTGAATTTATGGTGAAACAAGTTGAGTCTGATTATTTTTTTATGAAGGAAGCTTATCTTGCATGTTCTGAAAATTTTGATGTTGTTTGTTGGAAAAAATTGGTGTGGGGGTCCTATCATGTCCGTAAAACATCCATAATTATCTGGTTTGCTTGTCTGGACAGATTAGCAACAAAAGATAGAGTCTCTAAGTGGAAAGATGTTGATATTGCTTGTAGGTT
>JBBYHH010537891.1:0-10905 GCA_038382905.1 Daphne laureola
GCGTGAGAAAGGTATGCCCGGGATAGTACCAAGATGCTCAGTAACTTCAAAATTGGTCCGGAATTCACCCAACCTTCTAATGATCTTCAAGCTTGGCTTGGGAGTGTGTCTCGGGACCTCAGGTTCACATCAGATGGTGCCTCGAGCGCAGAGCACCAAAGAGGGGACATATATATCCAGGGGCTTCATGACATGAAAACAGACCTACGAGTCACCTTCCAATTCCTAGTAATCAACAATGTCATAGAATGCGAAACACTAGTCTTCGACCTTAAAGAAGCTCTAAAATCAGGGCTGCGCCGCCTAACAGTTCACAGCGACTCCCAACTAGTCATCGAACATGTCAACGATACAATAAAGTGCAAAGACCTGACATTAGCAAAATATTTATTCCTCTTTAAGAACCTCCAGGCTCAGTTCAAAAGATTGCACATCTCTAAAGTACCGAGAGACCAGAATACACAAGCGGACAAGCTTTCCAAAGACCGCCTCAAATCGTCCATCGAGACGCTCTGTTATGACCCTGAACCGACCACGCAGGTAACTATGATTCACGATCACAACTCCCAAGATCTTCACTAAACTACTCGAGCATTTTATTAAACAAAATACTTAAGAGAGTTTGAAAATCGTTTAAATGAGTAGGTTAGCAGATTTAATGTCCAATTACAGAACAATGTTAAAAGTGCTCTTGCTTGCTAGGAAAGGAAAGTAAATAAAATATAAACTGTAAACCAAATGTCGAGGTTCCCAAGTCTTCAAGTGGTGTCAGCTGTCCAAGCTCGGAATGTCCCGTCCTTGTGCCTCGGTGTTCCTCCTCGATCTTCTCTCTTGTTCTTACGCGATGTCAGGTTCGTTGCAAGTAATATTGAGGGGTGTGAGTAGATATTCAATAAATATATATAAATAACAATAATAAAGTAACTTGCAAGAAAAGAAAGTAAAGAAGTACGAGAGAGGGAGTCGAGGAACTTACAGGAGTGGCAAACACTCCCGTGGGGAAAATGCAACCTCTTAACGGAGACTCAAAAGGGGTCCTCAGTAAGAAAGACCGAATGGGTCATTTCCTAAGAAGGAATCCAAGTGAGTACTCTGATAAGAACGAGGACGTTCCCCACTAAGGCTTTGTCTTCTTGACGGAAGCTTCCGCCCCTAGTGAAGCTCCCTCCCAGTCATTAGTCTTCTAGTCGTCGTGCTCTAGTGCTCCCAGTATAGCTCCCGCCAGTAATTGGCAGTCATCGGCTCTAGCTCCAGCTCCCGCTCCAGTTCAGTAACAATACTCCGGCAATTGTTCCCAAGAGTCCCAGTCATGCCGACAAAAGGGTTAGGTATGAGTAATGAGTAACAGATTTATACCACAAAGATTCTATTATGAGCCGAACCCAGTCATGACTACTTCACACTTCTACATTGCAAGATAGTTCATAGCAACACTCGTGGTTCCCTTTTATCTACGCTAAATCTCCCAGTAATGCAGCAATAACTGTGATGAAGATCATGGAAGGGGATAATGGCTTTAGGGCCGTGCCCTTTCCAATCCTTCCAACCTTTCTTAAACATCAAGCCAAACTTCACACCTTAGTCAATCATTTACAAGAAACTCTTTCCTCAGTTACACATAATCCATAATCTCATTAACATACTATTAACAACAATCCTCTAACATTCCTCTTACACCACACTGAACTAACACGTAAAATGGGCCTAACATGTATAAACATATACATACGATTATTCAACCGTAGGAGCTGCTACCAAAAGATATCCTACAATTGTCAGTAATATTGTCTGTAATAATGCTTCAACTTCATAATAGTGATTACCATTAGAAACTCCTAATGGTAATCACTATTATAAATCATCATTTACTCCTAATTGATACTGTACATCAATACAGAAGCATGAACCAGCATCCCATTGCAAAAAGTCCCTAGTTAACCAAGAACAGGAATCGTCCCTCCATTCTACTCTCAAGAACTCATCATTAGGATTCATATTAGGCAATTCTTCATAGCTTGATGTTTATACCTTCAATAGCATCCACCATAATTATTAATGGCAGCTAATACCCAAAATTCCCAATTTAACTCATACGTAGCTTTCGGCCATTTGCCGGAATCACAGGATGACCAACACACTCTTCATGCAATTCAGTATTTGGAAGGATTTAATCATAGAAGGGAGAAGGAAGGTGGTTCTTACCCATACCTACGCCGGCGGGCTCGCCGGAGTGGTAGCACGCGATCGGTGTCGCGTCGGATCTGGTAGCCCAAACCACCGGCGCCCCTGTTCTTCTTACCTTCGCATTGCAGTGCCTCCTTCCAGCTTAATTTCCACCACGATCCCGCCGGCAACATGAGGACCGGACGGCTCCAGTCCATCCTTCGTTCCTCGCCCTCTTTTGTCCTCGTGTCATAATCGGAAGAGGAGTAGACGAAGACTGTGAATCACTCGTTCACGTACATCCCAACGCCGAGGCCGACGGCCGCCATCGCCTCTCCGTTGACAGCTGGCCGGTAGTGCTCCAAAGTCGCATCCAGCCTCTGTCTCTCGCCCTCGCATCGCGCCTGACTCCCAGTCGAAGACGATGAACAGATCCGTAGATAGAGTCTGATTCCTCTCCGCAAAGACCAAGACCAGGCGGCGTCGCTCGCCGGTAACGCCCTCACCGGCGCTACGCCGGAGTTGCTTCCAGCCCGACGCCCGGCTCCGTTTCCCCTCTCCGTCGACAGCCTCATCTCGAGTCGAAGAAGAGAAGACCAGACCAGTACTGGATCTGATCCCTTTTCTCTTTTTCTTTCTTTTTATTTATTTCTTACATCAAATAATTAATAACTGATTCAGTAATTATTTAATAGATCCCTCAGGTTTTCTGTGTTTGGCATAAAAACCGCATCTGTATTTTTATTTTCTCTTTGGCTCTCTTCTTTTCTTTTCAACATTTTTAGCCACCCAATAAGGTTTCTAACTTTAGATATTGACATTTTAGTCACTATCTCTTCTTCTTAACTCTCAAGACACCTGGACTTTGAATTTCTTTCAAAGTTGTCCTAGTATTTTCTCAACGCACTTTGTTATGACTCGTTCGGGAGGACGGGTCATAACACGCTCGCTCAACCAGTCATCTATCCACAACATTTATACGACGCAAGCAACAAGTTCCACAGATTGGAGATGAGCCATCCTACAATATCTTCAAACCGGCCACCTCAATGGCACCCTGGCGCAACAAAAGAGGACGCGAGTCAACTCCGCCAAACATGTCATCATCGACAACACTATGGTGTCGGGGATGCTCCAACCCATTACAGAAGTGCCTCGACCAAAACGATGCCTGCAAGGTACTCAACGAGGTTCACTCCCGGGTATGCGGAGCACACATCGGTTCCAATGCTTTAGCTCACAAATGCCTCCACCTTGGCTACTATTGGCCTACACTGAAGAAGGACGCCTACGATCTCGTCCAAAAGTGCCACCAATGCCAAATCAACTCCAGGATACAGTGGATCCCATCCGTCAAAATTATCACCGAGACTTACCCAATCCGTTTCGCGCTATGGGGTCTCGACTTAATTGGCTCCATGCCTCGAACTCCAGGTCAATACAAATTCTGCATCGTAGCGGTAGACCACTTCACCAAGTGGATCGAGGTGGAACCTCTCACAACGATCACCACCAAAAAAGTCATTAGATTTCTCTGGCACAACCTCGTGTCGCGATACGGTACACCAAAGGCCATCATAACGGATAACGACACACAATTTACAAGCAAGAAAGTCAAGGACTGGGCAGCTATGATGCACATGCAGATGTTATACGCCCCTGTCGCACACCCACAGTCCAATGGACAAGTGGAAGTCTCTAATTGAACCATAAAAGAGGGTCTGAAGAAATGCCTTGACCAACCTAAAGGAAAATGGGTCGATGAACTACCAACAGTCCTATGGGACTACATAACGACATCATGAGGCCCTATAAAGGAAATACCTTTCACCCTCGTATACAGGTTAGACGCACTACTACCAATCGAGGCAGACATACCTACAGTCAGAACCTTATATTACGACACCACATCCAATGAAATGGGATTAAGGGCTCACCTCGACCTAATCGAAAAAGTAGGAGAGGGCGCCCGATTGCGAATGATGATCTTAAAGCAAAGGGTAATGCATGATCACAACTCCAAAGTACGGCCCAAACTGATACAACTAGGGTCACTTGTCCTCTTAAAATCAGAGCTCACTGGTCATAATCCTGGACAAGGCACCCTAAGGCCAAATTGGGCATGTCCTTACATCGTACACAACAAGGATAGAGAAAGAGTCTTCAAATTGAAGGACTCAACAGGAAAAAATTTAAAGCATAACTATCATCAGGATGATCTACGACCTTACTACGTCTAAGAGATATACTCCAAATTTCCATTTAATACCAAGTTTCATTTCCAATATCTGTCTATTTAGACTATCAGATTTTACCATCACTCAATTCCAAAATTTTACTACGAAGTAAAAATTCCATTCCACAATGTGTATATTCACACTATCAGATCCTAAATAAAGGGTCGTTCTAAATCCGCTCCAAACATTTTATTACTAAGTAAATACTCCAAAACACCAACACCATGAAAATTTCTAATAAAGCGCACTATTACAAAAATGAGGAGCATTGATAGCCTAATTCTAGCCCTTGTCCTTACTACATACAAGCATACATTTTCAGATTATATGAAATAAACAAATTTAATTGCCACACTCCAATTGTTCTTAACATAGAACATTCTACACCATCTATTACAACTTGGCCTTAATACGGGGCGCAAAGAACAAATACACACAATCCAAATTCATTAATACAAAATAATTAGGGGCATCCACAACCTACTTGGAGCCTCCATCATTTAAAGGCTTTTCAGCCTTATCCATCGCTAAAGGGGCACTAGCCTCACCAGGCCCCTCTTTTGCCTCTGGAACATAGGGCTCCAAATGATCATAGCGGAATGAAGGACCCAACCTACGACCCTCTACACCTACCCTAAATAGGCTGGCCTTATCAGGCTCAACAGTCCACCGCAGCACCCACCTCAACACCCACCTCTTCAATCTGCTAAAGGCACCTAAAAAAGCCTTTAGCAAAGAACAAAGGTCATTGTTCTCTTGCCTCGACGGCCATGTCAGCATAACGACTGACAACTAACTCAATACGAGGCAAACGAGACGTAACAGACTTAACAAATTTAGGGGGATCCACACTTTCCCCCTCAAACAAAGCAAGTTTGCAAAAAATTTCCAAGCGAGCCACATACCACAAATCCTCAATTGTTGACACACTTGGTTGAGCTATAAAAGTTATGCTCTCTTCAATTTTTTTCACAGCCAGGTCATGCGCCATCTCATCGGTCGACATTTTTTACCTGATCATGTGTTGCCGGTCTCAAGGAAGAAGTAAGCCATTAGCAACACGCGACCACACGTCCTTACCATCCTTGAGGATGGACTCACCTTGGGACACACTGAAAAATGGCTCCCAAGCCTCCTCCAATGGCCATCCCCGAGCATCAAAGAAAGAGCGTCTCTGCATCCTCGCCATATCTTTAATCCTGCCAGGATTAAAATGAGGTTCCAACAACTTAGGACCAAGGGGCTCTCTCACCAGAATCGACCACGACTGGTGGCCTAAGGGCGGCCCGACGCCCATCCACCATAAACCCACTAGGGGCTCTGGATTCCGTGACTACCCCACCAGCCCCGGGACCCACCATGATGCCCTTCCCTTTGTCCAATGCAACATGAGGCACATCGACCACAACTTCAGTCGCCTCAACACCATCCACTTCCTCGTCTACAAAGAAACCAACCTCCGTTTCCACTGAAAAATGAACAAAGGAAAACAAGCAACACTCACCATCAACCAACAATCGATGACATTTTCTCACCAAACCACCTGACATATCAGACTCATCACTGATCTCAACTCTCATGTTCGGCACCACGATTGCCACGAGCATCACCTTCGTAACAACCTACTTCGACAGCGAGGGACCACCAGAACACCCTTGCATCGACACATCTAGCATACCTTTCACAAGCTCGATAGGAAAAGGCTCAACAACTTTTCTCATCACCGCCTGCCTGACATCTTTCTTCTTCATAAACAGGCTTTCAGGAGCCAGCATCTTGCCTGCCACATCAAAACACACAAACACTTAATGAATAAAATCTAACAACATGAAAAGGCAGCACAACAAACAAAAAACACTACCAGAGGGACGGGTAAAACCTTTTTGAAATCTATCTACAAGGCCACCAAGAAGCCCCTCGACCCAACCCTCCAAAGAATCCTTGTGGCCACTCATCTTGTGCGCATGACTAATCCCAATGGTATGAAGCACGATCTCGTCCATCGAGGACAATATGAAAGAAAAACATTTCTCTATCTCCTCGATCCTAATCACCATTAGGATCCACTCCAGTAGCTTCGAGACAGATTGAGCGCCCTCAGTGTCCCTCCAGACAGTTGGCCGCTCATACATATGAGGCATATCAACGCCAAGAAAATAAGAACGAAAATTCCAAGTGTCATCGGTCAGAATGAAGAAAAATTGGATTTTCCAGGACCCCCAAGAACTGGTTGTCTCAGCGAAGACACTGATACGGTGAAACTTGCCCCCTCCACTTGAACCTCCATCAGAGCAAGCTCGTAAAAAATGTGATTTTTAGGCCTCGTTAGACAATAAAATAGAAGAAAAACCTATGGCCGTGGACTCGCCCTGGCAAGACAGCAAGCCAGCACGAACGCATTGATCGTAGTAAATACGTTAGACACCAACTGCCCCAGAGAAATCCCCCACAGCTCACAAAGCTGAAGAAGAAGAGGACAAAGAGGAAACCGAAGACCAACCTTCAATTGAGCCTCATACACAACCATTATCTGTGTCCTCCTGTTTTTAAGTGAATCCTCCAAATTCGCTTTTCGCAGAACATCCTCGGGCCTCAATCCTTTCACCAATACCGTGTAAACGTGCTGACTCCGGGAGAGTTCCTCTATTTTCCTCTCCGTCATGGAACTTCTCCCCTACGAAGAACCAATATCGGGACCAATACCAGCATTGACAAAAACCCTGGGGGCCATTTACAAAAATCGAAAACAAAAAATCGAAAATCAAAACCTAACCCCCAAGGAATCAGCCTCGACACCCAAAAACTGACAAAAAAGAACCAAAAATTCAAAGAAGAAGCTGGGAATGAACAAAAACACAAATTACCTTAACAAATCGGGTCAACTGAAGAATCCAAGCAGAAAAACACAAAAATACCTTCTCGAACGAGCTCACAGAAAGCAAGAGAATGAAGATTGCAAAAATTGCCGGAGAGAAAATTCGAAATCAAATTTGGTAAAGGTGTTTCACTTTTCGCCGAAAATCACTTTAGTAGCAAGGAACCGAAACGTCTCGCCCATACTCCATAATTACCAACGATAACAAAAACTAACTGCCAATCAATGTGTGCCACGCATTCAACCCTACTCCACTAGCACAGTAAAAACAGAACAGTAACCGTCCCAAACCCAATTTGGGCCACGAATAAAGTGGGCCTAAAAGAATCGACGGAACATAGGGGCCCACCAACCCATGCTCCGTTATTTGAGGGGAGGACATACTGATATGGATACTCCAGACAGCCCACCTAAGGCCCATACAAATGCCAAACCACGAGGTACCAACAAAGTATCCAACCTCGTATACAAACCTGCCTCATAATCTAATAACCTCGACATACGCATTCAGGAGTGCAACAACCGCTCCCCCCATTCAACTTTACTGGATGTCAAACATCTTTCCAACACCTATAACGGATCTCCTCAGATATAGTCCCCATAAAGGCTCAGATCCCATGGATCACGCCCTCCTTAAAGGGTCCGGTACCACCCTATATATTGGGTGGTACCAACCACACAAAAGGTAAATACTACATACCCCACCTTCCCTGCCCTTCTCTGCCTGAATCTTCTTGTTTACTTGATTTACAGGTTGTGGTTCACCTACTTCTGGTTTACTTAGGCGACTGATTGGTAAGATCAATATCACGTATAGTGCGGGGCGGAACAAAATTTTAGTATCTGAAACAACCCCGCACTATGCGTGAAACTGTGTTACGGGTGCCCGCATGATGAAGGGTTTTCGAAGATCGGGGTCCGGATATCTGCACTATCAATAAAACAATAACATGATGAAAAAATAAATCCTTAATCCTTAATAAGTGAAAAATAAATAGTCAAATACACACCAAATCCACAACCACTATTCAAATTATTCAACTAAAGTTTGCGAACAGGCAAAGAAAAATAAAAGTAGAAAAATTATCATCATCCCATCATCTCTTCATTAGGTTTCAAAGATCCTAAAATAGAGGTCCTTATACAGTAAGAGCTTATACATAAATTAGAAGCCGTTAGTTCTTGGCAGAAGGTTTGAATTTACCACTAACATTTATGTGGTGGAGTTTTTTTGCCACTAAACTTTTTTTTTGGCGTAAATTTTCCACTAACATTACCAAATAAGTAGACGTTTTCCACTACAAATTTTACCCAAAACATTACAATTTTACAAACTCACCTAACTTCTTCTCCCAACTTCCTCCTACGATCTGTTTCTGCAAGCTACACCTGCAATTAGCCATGAATTCAAGAACATTTTCTCTGCTTCTACTATCATAAACCAAAAGAGAGTTTAGTTTTCTAGAACTTTTCACCAATTTCAACATACACCATAACAATAGCCCTACATTTTTTCAGCTCCATTTCTTGAAGCTCCGCAAGGAAAACAACAAAATACTCTCCACTGATGATACTTTTACAACTTTTAAGTTGGGAGATGAAGAGCAAGCGCAATGCCCAAATTAAAATTGAGAAATTGAGCATTAATTTATATATTAGAATGATCCAAGCTTTTTTTGAAAGGCGAAGGGGGGTGGAGACAAATCTGGTTAGAGAGATAGAAATTTTTTAAACTTTAAAAAACTTAAGAGTTAATTTATTACTAGTTTTTTAAAGTTTGGAATCAAATTGATTATTAGAATATTGATTTTTAATGGAATATGATGGAATATATAACATAATATTTCATCCATTAACGGAATGAATGATAAAGTTACCTCCGAATCAAACTTTAGTCACAAACGCCCTCCCACTTTAAAACATTAGTAGTAAATAAGTGCTGAAAAAAATGGCAAAATCAAGCTATCACACAAATATCAGTGGCAAATTCGCACATTCTACCTTAGTTATTTCTTTGTATAATGATAGTCTGTATCACGTGACAAGAATATTAAGAGCTTATACATAAATTAACTGAAGACCAAGGGAATAATTGAATGGTCTCTTCATGTGTGCTCTCGGAAAAGGGTAAAAGTACGCATAAAACTTTGATGTTTTTTTCAAACTAGGCCTAAAACTTAGGGTTTTCGCAAAGTAGACCTAAAACATTTCAAGTTATACTTTTAGGCCTAAAACTCCCTACAAGAGAATATTCCTTCCTTAAATTTTTAAGCTTGTGCCACTTTCACCCCAAAGCTTTAGAAAGCTGTCTTCCTGGCCTTTTTTCACATTTGTTCACAAGATGTTTCTTGTTTATCACCCAAATCGCGTTTTCTCGGTAAGACCCGTCTTGATTTGGTAGGGCTGTAAGAAGGAGTAAAATATCATTGACAGATAACTGTTAAAATCTTAAAACAACTCTGTGTTAAATAATGGCTGAAATATTTAAAAGCTTGGGTAGATCTACTTCTAAAAAACAAGAAGAGGAAGAATCCAAAGGAAAATGGAGAGTAAACAACGCTCAAGCCATAATCATCTGTGACATAGAAAAAAGTTTGGGTAACTGAAATATCCCACGAATTAATAAGTTTGAAGTCTACCGAAATGGTACTTTTGAACTCAGAACTACATATGCTATTAAAACGGTATAAAGAACTATTCCAATCATGGAAGAAGATCACAAATTTGAACTATTATCTAAGTACAAGAAATAAGATCATCTTGATAACCATTACAATTAGCTACATGTAGGATTGGTTCAAATTGCTGTAAAACCATTAACCAGAAATGTGTTAAATACTTCTGTTGTTATCGCCTTAAGAGATCATTGACATAACAAGTTTACTGATTCTTTGTTAGGATTGGTAGAATCCAGCCTATGTGATGGACCGATATACTTCAATTGTCATCCAAATTTCAATGTGTCGTTAAAAGATCCACATATCATGAAAGTTTTAACAGCTAATATTCTCACATCTGGATTTGATATGTTACAAGGATATCTGAATTTAGCCATTGTTTACAGAATATACTACAAGGTAATGACAACTTAGATAGAACCTAAAGCTCTAGAATTTGACACAAAAGGGGAAACCCTTCTAATACAAGCTAATGCTGAGAAAACTAATGTGGTTCTTCCAAAACCCATAAAATGGAATGATATCCGTTTACCTGATAAATGGGTAATGCAAAATGAAAAACCAGTAAAACCACTAAGAATATCATAAGTGGAGAGAATCACGGAATATGAAAATGGAGAAGTTGAAATTAAATTTGGAAAAGATAGAACAACCAGAATGATCAACTTCGCATAAAAACCTCCTAAAATACCACCAAGGGCATCATGTTCACATGTGCCAGGAACAGATTATGAGAAATACATCAGAGGAGTAAGACAATCAACAGAACAAGTATCTCACCATGTGTATAAAATAGATCCAGTTAAGATGGAAACTGGGAAATTATCCAAATTAATTGAGGATGATAGAATTAGCTTTTCATATTTTGAGCTAAATGTTGATTTTAGATCCACCATTAACATGTTTTACATGTTATTCAGTCTCAATCATGTGTAAGATGTACATATACATC
>JBBYHH010538002.1:0-10905 GCA_038382905.1 Daphne laureola
TTCTGCAGTTTTCCTAAAATCGAGGGGGGAAACTGGAGGTTTCACCTAACCTCATGGGGGTTTTTGTAAGTTACCCTAAAATAAAAGGGCAAATACGCTAACTCTAGCTCTAAACCCCTACAAAATCCCTTCAATTTTCCGAAAACCTCATCAATTCAAGAAAAAGAAAACTACCTCAATATACTTCCATTTTACCGTCAAACCCACATCAACAAATCTTAAAAAAAAAAAAACAGGAGGAAAAAATTAAACAAATAAAAAAAAAAATCTCTCATACAAATAGCATAAATAAACACATTTTAAAAGCAAAAAAAAAAAAAATTTAAAAAAAAAACTGATGTGAAAAAGAAAAAGGGAAAAAAAACTTCGGAAAAAAAAAAAAACTGACGTGGCGCTGCCCGCTTCGTAAATATATAGTATAGATAATATAATGGCTTAAATATCTTCTAGTATCCTGAACTATAGTAACCCGGGCAATTTAGGGCCTGAGCTATGAAACGGGCGAATTGGTACCCTGAACTATTAGAATGAAGCAATTAAGGGCTTTGGCTAAGTCAACTCGGCATGCTTTATCACGTGCCGTTAATTACGTTTTGAATTGATGGTAAATTCTAACAGACTCGGGACTCCTTCCCGGAGGTGAAGGAGGCCCTCGTCCTGGAAGGGAGGGTTAAGGATCTCTTGAATATGCACTAGATCGTGCATTCAAGAATAACCCTCCCTAAAAACAACTAGAAGAAGAGCTCTTTCAACTCTAAGAAGAGCTCTTTCAACTCTAAGAATAGCTCTAGAAAACAAGACTTCTAGAGCTAGATATATACCTATATGAAGGAACTGCCCTTACTCCATTTCCTAGCAGAAATGACGGTTGCTCCGGAATGAAGTCGACGGCTGTGCGAGATGGTTTCAACGCATCGCCGGCGAGTTGAATGATTGAGGAAGCAGGATCGATCCGGAGAAGTTCATCACAAGATCGAGGAAGATGATGTTCGATCCGGTGCTTTGCCTCTCTAAATTCCAGAAATTACCACTTAGTTATTATTAAAGTTTGTGTTAAAGTTTGAGGACTTGTGTGTACATTTGATAAAAGTTTAATGACTACAGTTCTATTAAATGTGTAATTAGACTATCATTGTAGGGGTGTTTGCGTAAAATTAAAAAAGAAAACGAAATATTTAACGTTAAAACTGACGGTAGGACCGAAACAGGACAAAAAACACAATTTCAAGATCACAATAGGACGAATTCTTAAAAAGCGACCAAAATATGACACACACTATAATTAATGGACTAAAAATAGATATTACTCTTTTATTAATGCACAATAAAACAAGTCACAATAGAACAAGCTAAGACATAACTAACTCGATAGAAGCCACAAACCGGCCACTCAGGTCATGGTGGTCTTTTAAATAATCACAGTTTTTATCGATTTGGCTGGTTTTTACAGGATTTGACCGGTTTTTACCACTCTTCTACAAAGATGATTGGTTCACGTCGTTAAAAAAAAAAATACGATTGATTCCCAGCTCATCCGATCCAATTTTTACAACCATTAAAAAAATTTGAACATGCGAATGTTTGCCAAACGTACAATGATGCTAAAGAAACTTTACAAAAAAATAATTTACAACTGTAAATTGAAATAATTAATACTTAATTTCACTCACGTTTTGGTAATTATCGATTTAAGCTTCCAACTACCACCACTACTTAGATGTACTTTGCTTATCTAAACTTTATTAACAAAAAAAAAATTGATTAATATATATTGATCCTCCCATCAATCAAATGTGCTTCAAATTTAAGTTATTCTTAAAATGAGTGTTTTTTCTTCAAATTATTTCAATTGGTTAAAAGAATTATTCTCAAATCACAATTAAAAGATCAAGGAACTTATATTAATGGTAGAAGGTTCAATTTTACCACTCATATATATCCGGTGGTTCGATTTTGTCACTCAATAATTTTTGAGAATTTATTTGCCATTAACGTTTTAAAATGGGAGGGCGTTTGTCACTAAAGTTTATTTCGGGTGTAATTTTACCACTCGGTCCGTTAGTAGATGGAATATTTCATTATACTCCGTTAAAAAAAATGTTCTAATAGTCAATCTGACCCAAAACTTTTAAAAACTAATAAATTAACGCTTAATTTTTCAAAGTTTATAAATTGATCATCGCTCTATCTAGATTTGTCTCCACTTCTCTCTCATCTTTCAATAAAAGCTTGGATCAATTTAATATTTTCTTCATCCGTTAAAAAATGTATCATTTGATTTTATTATTTCAAAGTTCAATACTTGACTCAATTTTTAATAAAGATAAACAATATAAAAAAGAAAAAGAAAAAAATATACTTAAAAAATTTAAATATCAAATTATGATTCACATATGAATTTTTTAGTTTTCAATGTCTAGAAATAAAAGAAAATAAATCATAACTTTCAAAAAAATGATGTAATCTTATACAGACGGAAGGAGTATATGAACCAACAAGAAAGAAAAGTTGGCACAACATCTCAACATGCCGAACATGAAGAACACCACATGCGTAGTCGAGGGCTCAGGAAAGAAGAACAAGGCCGAATAATTTCAGCAATTTGAACTCTCTTTTGGTTTATGATGCCGGAAGCAGAGAAAATTTTCTTGAATTCATGACTAATTGGAGGTGTAGCTTGCAGAAACGGAGCGAATGAGGAAGTTGGGAGAGGAAGTTTTGTGGATTTATAAAATTATAATGTTTGGGGTAAATTTTACAGTTATTACAAAATATATAACGCCGGTGGTAAATGCGAACTCATTTGATAACGTTAGTGGCAAATAAATACTCAAAAATAGTTGAGTGATAAAATCAAGCTACCATATATATATGAGTGATAAAATCAAACATTCTGCTATTAATAAAATGAGCTTCCATTTAAAAAAAAAAAAAAAAAAAAGAAGCAGCAAAACTCCCTTGTTTGTATTGAAGCGGTTGTTTTTTTTCTTCTTATTACCAAAGTTTAACTTAAGTTTCAAACAAAGTGAGTATCTATTGAAGTACCAAAAACGAAAGGAAATTGACTTAAGGTACTAATCTGTACACGTTTAGGAACTTGGGAGATGCATAGGAAAAACTGAAAAACTTTAGACGGGAATCCGTGTGCGAGTTTCCCGACTCGGAAATCAAACGGCAGGCAGCCACCGAATTGTCGCTTTCCATCCACCGACCCCATCTCTCTTTCTTTCTCATCCAAAAAGCAATCAAGAACGCGCCTTTGGCCATTTTCTCATCCCCAAACCAACAAAGCTTCAACCAAATTACCAATCCTCGGCACCGCCCTCCGTCTTCCTCAATCATCTTCCCCCTTTTCCCCAGGGAAAAAGAAGGCCCAACAAACAAAACAGCGAACGGAACCCAGAACATTCTCATTTCAACCAAAATCCCTTACCTCAACCCAAAGCAATTCGCTAGCTTCATCCACAGGTTGATTCTTACCTCACGCCTCACTTGTTCTTAACCCGAATCATTTTACCCTTTCTCTGTTGCAACGATCGAAATTCGCCAGCTTGCATAAACCCTAGCTGTAGATCGTCGTTTCCTTGCGAGGGGGGATTTGTATATATAAAGTAGGCGCCTTGGTTTTCGTGAATTTCTGGGTTTCGTGATCTGTCTGGGATGATGGCGGAATTCGATCACCATGAGGATGCATCCACCGCCGCCGCCGGGAAGAGCCGATTCTCTTTGCCGTTCAACCGGTCGGTCACGATGCAGGCTAAGCCCGCCACTGTTGATCCCACCAACCCCAAAGTCCACCTCCTCCTTAATTCATCCTTCAATCGCGCCTCATCGGTTTCCAGATTCTACAATTCCATCGAATCGGTAGTCACCGCCAGCAATTCCTTAAAGGGCAAGGTGAAAAAGCTGTGCAATTTGTTCGAATCCTCTAAAGCCGCAACTCCTACCACCAAGTCGGGTCAATCCCAGCTTCAACAACAGCTTGCGAGTAAGGTTTTGCGGCCCTCTAAATCGCTTGCATATTCCTCGTTTCCTAGTTACGGTACATCCTGTGCCAGGTTACCGGGGACTGAGGACAGGATAGTAGTGTTTCTCACTAGTTTGCGAGGTATTCGAAGGACCTATGAGGATTGCTATGCCGTCAAAATGATCTTTAGAGGGTTTAGAGTTTGGGTTGATGAGCGAGATATGGCGATGGATGCTGCTTACAGGAAGGAGCTACAATCTGTATTAGGAGAGAAGAACGTGTCTTTGCCTCAAGTTTTCATTAGAGGAAGGCATGTTGGTGGTGCAGATGTGATCAAGAGTATGTTTGAAATGGGTGAACTTGCTAAGATTCTTGATGGGTTGCCGAGGAGGGATCCTGGATTTGTTTGTGATTCTTGTGGAGACATAAGATTTGTGCCTTGTGGTAACTGCAGTGGAAGTAGGAAGGTGTTTGATGAAGATGAAGGGGTGCCGAAAAGGTGCTTGTTCTGCAACGAAAATGGTTTAATCCGGTGCCCTGAATGTGGAACATGAAGGCCGCACCATGGATGACGTTCATCTCATACTCAGTATGTATAGCTGGAAGTTCATTTCCAATTATTTGATGTATGAAGATGATACTGCATTCATATTTAAAAGGTTTGAATTCAAATTTCCTTTTGGATTCATTATGCATCTTGTATCATCATTCAGAGGTTTGGTATTTGGTTTGAGCATTTTGGTCATGGGAGTTCTTGCATTTTTAAGGGGTTGTAAATACTTCGTGACATATAATATATGCTGTTGTAATGGTGTGGAAAATGTTTAAATGAAGTATTGTAATCAAAATGGCTTTATTGGATACAGAAACGAAGTCGATCCATTTTTTTGCTTTTCGTAATTATCATTTGGAGTTTCATGTTAGCATTTGACTGAATTCATGTTTAAGTTCCGGTGAGATGGATGTTGGATTGGTTTGCTATGGCCTTGGCCTGTGCTAACCTAGTCCTCGAGCAAAATGTTCACACACCATCTAAGTATATAATTTTTGCCTCATGGTGTCATGTAATATGTATCATCTCTCAGTTACTGATGGTTTCAGGATCCTTTAAAGTCACATTCCTTACTGAAATTCTACTGTTTGAATCCAGTAGCTAGTTGCTGATCTGAGAGCCATTTTGACTCGAAACTTTCTTTGTTGATTCTTACGCCAATATTTACTGTCTGATTAGAATCTTGTAATGCATGTCTGTGCTTGTATAGGATGCAGGTTGGTCGATTAAATGTTCTTCAGTATGTGGTTTGGATGAATTTATACCTCAGTGCTAGTTACTGTGTATTGCTTTGAGTCCATTTTAGGCCAAAGAATGCAAGTATGAGATTGTTGTTTTTGTTGCCTTCAATTTTTTTCCTTTAATATGATCCCCATGTGTATGTGGGCATGAGAGTGGCTGTAACATGTCATTAGGGTTCAAAGCTTGCAGACATACATGGGCATGTACCTGAAGCTACCATGCCTAAGTTTTATCTCTCTGATTATACTCTAGAGTTCCATCTTTGCACTAGATGAAAGCTTGCTGCAACTCCGGGTTGTGGCTATATCTTTCTTTTCTACTACATTTGTAAACTGATAAATGTAAGAGCATCCACATAGTACAATTCAGGAAACACAGAAATAAGCCCAATTCTGTTAATGACTAAATCATTTTGCGACTTGCTATACATCACATCTAGTTTAGTAGAGAAATGACAATGTGATTGTTTGGATCTGGACGCATGGCATTATGTTCCTGAATCCATTGGGTCTCATAACTTAAGGAAGCTCTCAGGAATAGGACATATACACTCTGCTTGAAACTCTGATTTCTAGTATTGCTTTTGTTTGTTTCTACTTTCTACAGGTCGAGCTCGATGGACTCACATTCCTGGACGGGGTGGGTCTTCGGGAAGCCCTAGAAAATAAGCAATGGAAAATGTAAAATCAGTCTTATAGAATTCAAGTTTTTATTGTTTCAAATCTAAATATTTTCGATCTAGTCCTGAAAGCGTTAACAATGTTTCACCCGTTACGTGAGCTAGTCGGTTAGCCACTTTTCCAAAAAAGCGGTAGTTCTTTACGTGCAAAGAGTTCTGAGCTACTAGCTTACGCTTGTATTTGGGCTAAGCTATTGGTGGCGGGCATGCAACTGCATTATGTTTGTGCAACGCAGTCGGTTACGTTCTTCAAGTTTTTGCTTCATTTTTACGTGTATGCATCTAAAGCCTTTTGGTGCAAGTCAGATACTCTTAAGCTGCTGAGAGGTCTAATCTTCCTAAAAGCCAAGAGAGCAGATTGCTGAATGCGCTGCCACAACTGAGTACGAGGGAGAACTTGTAAGGGTGACAAATGTGGAGGCCATATCCGTGAATAGGTCTAAGATCTCATCAATTAACGATTAGAATGCTTCTTTTGTCCAGCAAAAAAAGATATAGTTTAAGGTATGTGACTACAGAATGACCAAATTTCATCAAACTTCTTCCACAGCGAAAATCACAAGTGCTGAGATCGTTATCAAAATCCTTTCATAGCAGTAGCTGCCTAGTTGATGAAGTTATTGTTCTGGTTCCCAATTGCAACGATAGCAGCAACTTTGGAACATAAGGCAAAAGTACGATAGAAACATCTAGCTGCGAGGGGCTTTCCTACCCTTTGCAGTCTGAGCATTGGTGTGTGTGCGCTGTCCCCGGCATGGCAAACCATCGCGGTGCCTGATTCCTCTGTAACACTGAATGCCTGCCAATCTCTCGATATCTGCTCTTACACGACGCCTCTGAGTCATCCAAAGTAAAGGTAACCAAATCACTCTCAGTAATACAATAACAAAGTTTGACAAGCAAAAATGAAAACAGAAGCAGATTATATGTTACCAAATCTTCAGCGATGATGTATTTATTTGCAACAAGATCCCGTATAGAGTTGAGCTCTTTTCCAGTTAATTCACGTGTGAGCTTATTATCTATGTTGAGTTCACTGAGAATTTGACGAGCTCTTGCTTGGCCAACTCCATGAACACTCTGTAATGCAATTGCTAGCCGCTTGTTGTCTGGAATATCTGAACCTCCCACACGAATGCCCTGGACCCGTATTCCACGGAACTGCAGCAAACAGCATATTATCTACCTTCAAGTATCCCTATAGAATGGATAAAAAAACAAGGAATTGTTTCTAATTACAACTATCAATTTTGTTTCCGCAATCACAGAACTTCATACTTCTATCTTCTAATTGAATGCACACAGGCCCTCAACCTACAGTTTGGGTTAATGAGGCTGTGCAGCATAACTGATTCAGAAAGATCCTAACAAAGTAGTGAATTGACAATAAATTAAACTGAGAAGCATGCTACAGGAAGGACAGCCAGAGCCAAGAAATGAAATCTCGGTACTGAATGAGCTCTAAAATTGGGATAGATGAACAATGGTTTTTGGCTTATAAATTATAAAATGCAGCTAATCATTATGTAATACCTATAGCTGAGAGGAACAAAATCTATCTCCAATCAGCTTCCTTGAACTATTATCTCCCAGTGATCACATAAAGTCACTACTAGTTCATGAGCATCAACAAGATAAGAGAAAAGCAACAGGAACCCTAAACATCACTAGATGCAATTCAGTGGAGGGCACTTTAATCCATTTCAAAAAACTAACTAGAATTCAAGTAAACAAGGTGCCAGAGATAAATGGGCAGAAAAAACATAAACGGCAAGAGAAAGAAACATATGGCTGCAAAACGTCATCTGTGACAAAAGAAAGCAGAAAACCTTAAATGCTCCGCCGAGCGACAAAAGCGAACAAATTACAAATTGACGAAAACAATAGATCTCTTACAGGGCCGATAAGGAAGAAGCTTACCGCAATGTTCTGAAGCAGGTGCTGAGCCACATCGGAAAATTTACTGACCGGATTTCTCAGAGCAAACATTTGCGCAATCAGAGGCTGCAAAGTTCAAACACGATTAAAGCTTTTCGACGAAGCCAATTAGCAATTGCAGACAATATAAGGGTTCCGAATCTCTCGACGTCGAGTCGAATGGGCGGAGATGGAGGCTGGCGGCAAACTGCGGCTTGCTGTGATTTAGGTTTCCTTCCTTTAGTGGAGTGGACTAATTACCAAGTAGGCGATAAAATTGTATATGTATAACAAATAGACCTCTAAGTTTATTGAGCTCGTGAAAATTGTAATTACCAAGTAGGCGAGCTCGTGAAAATCAGACTCGATTCGAACTTTATCGAGCTTGATTTTTTGAGCTCATGCTCGGCTCGAAACCTCGTGAGGCTCGATTAGTGAGTAGCTCGTTTAGGTTGATTTCGAAGTTCAGCTCGATAAGGTTCGAACTGGGCTTGTGAAACTCGAAAAAATAGAGATATATTACATTAATTCAATAAAATAAAGATAAATTTCACAAGCTCATGCTCGAATTTATCAGGTTCGGACTCGGCTCGGCTCGTTCACCAGGCTCGCGAACCAATTCGAGCCAAACCTTTGAAGCTTGGGCTCGGCTCGTTTAATACACAAACCTAAAAATGACTCGAGCTCGAGGCTCGTGAAGCTCGACTCCATTAAACTCGAACTCGAGCCGAGCTCGAATAGGCTCGACTTATTTCACACCCCTAACTTTGTATATGTATAACAAAATAGACCTCTAAGTTTATTTTATGCGAATCAGCCATTCGAAAGCATCTGCTGGGCTTCTTGGGCTCTTTCGGTGATTCCCAAACAGTACACTCATTGGTTTGGGTTTCAATTTGGGCCACTGGTGACATGATGTGGGTGGGCTACGCAAACTAAAGTACCCGGAATATATCAAGGATTAATTATGAAAACCAAAACTAGATTGAAAGGGCAAAAACAATAATTAATGAAAAAAAAACACGTTTTTCATTAGATCGATCCCTTACTGATGAAGTTAATTTCTCTGGTTTGGTCAGGAAGATGGTTAGTCTTTCAAAGTTCCTCCTTGTTAGCTTAGCTTAGGTCATGAAGGATGCAATAAATAATGGTGATGGACAATTAATTCTCAGATCAGATGTTTCCAATATGGCATTGCACCAAATTAAACTCCTTTTTCTTCATTATTTATTCTAGTAATTAACGAAAAGATCAACCTTTTCGGTCAAAGCTAGCACGCACAAAAGTCTGTAAATACATATACTAGAAATAATATTCATGGTCAAACTATATATCCATCGATGTGTCCCCACCCAAATTTCATGTTAACCAATTACTGGTATCAACAATCAATAACATTATGTCAGGTATACGGGACCGATTTGAATTGGAGCAAAATTTTGACAATTAAGCTAATGGAAAATATTTGCATCATGCATGCATGTCTAAAGGCTGGGAGTATTAATTTCATCAGTCAATAACCACGTACGAAATTTGACATTAATTAATATTATATGAGTAGAGGCAGCTAGGCATATATAAGTCAGGATGCAGTACTCCAACATTCTCAAATTCTACCAAAACAATTAGTCAAAAGTCTTAGTCGTCTTTTATATATATTCTTGATAAAAAAAAGTAATTATAGTTGTCTCTATAAATACACATCCAATTATCTGCATGCCCTGATCACTTGTGAATTAATCTCTATAGCTAGCTGGCTGATCATCAGGAATTGAAGTAGTAAAATAGCAGAGATGAAGGTGTTAATTAATATTCTCCATGATCATCGTTTGGTGATCATATCTCTTCTTCTTGTTGTTTTTGTTGCCGGATGCGAAGGTAGCAGCAGGATGTTGTTAAGTGCATTAGACGAGGAGCAGCAACATACTAGTAATTACAAGCTGCTGCAGGTGCCAATAATATTGCATAATGATGAAAAGATGAAGCAATTAGTATCATTGTTAGAGTCATCCCTTCCCAAGGGCGTTGCTCCTCCATCAGAGCATGCTGCCTGCGAGTACATAAATGGCAGGGAACCACCCGGAAGCTGCCCGCCGGCACTACTAACGGAAAGACACTTTGCCGCCCTCCACCACCTGCCAATTGCTCCTCCACACCACGAGGCTACTATTTAATACCTACTCTATATAGGACAACATTAATTCACTCTTTATATTCTTTCATTAGCAACCAATTCAGCTATATATTTTTGTAACATAAATAAAACTGATCATAATTGATCAAGAATGATATATATGTATAGTATATATATAAATGCGTATCTTTGTAACAATAGCTCTTCTTTGTATGAGGTCTCCAATAATATTCAACTCATTTATACATTTTTCAATCTCACCACAAATCATACATACATCAGAAATTAGCTAGCCCCTTTTACTCGTTGTTATCATGTTGTTTAACAGTCAATTATTTATAGATACGTACATGGCTCTAGTACTATATCATAAATTAATTCGCTTGCGGACTAAATTGAACAGGAAAAAGAAAAATCAATTGTTGAATAATATTGTAGAAGATATACATATACATATATGCAAGGCAGGTGATCGTTTTTTAGGGAAAAGTGCAAAATGAGTCCTTTAAGTTTGACATTTCTAACGATTCAGTCCTTAATGTTTTCAAGTTCACCATTAAGTCCTAAATGTTATAAAACGTAGCTCATTTCAGTCCTAAACTAACAATTTCGGACACGTGGCTAACAGTATATATATGTGGCACTTTAACGGTGTTATTTGAGTGACACATGCTAGAAGTATGCACACATGGCTTTGGGCTATTTTGTTTTTAATTGCCACATTGTTTTGGTTTTAATTCTGGTCATGAACTTAATAAATACTCCATTAAATCTCCCAAAAGAGAATTGTTCATGCTCGCTGCTTCTTGACTGATTTTCACATTTTCCACTTCTCTGTTTTTTAATTTCTTCAATCTCACCGATTTCCTGCCATTTTATTTCAATTTTACTACTTCTTCAGTTCTTTGATTGAT
>JBBYHH010538113.1:0-10904 GCA_038382905.1 Daphne laureola
TCATATGTACATGTAGTTCAGAAAGCCTGTTTTTGGGATTTACTTTTACGCTCATCTGTTGCTGGATTTTTGGTTGCATAGTGATGTATGTTATTTACTATTTGGAATGTTTACTCATTTCTGGTTTATCTGGCATTGAGCGGAGCTCAACTGTATGATTTTTTATGTGCGATTTGTGTTCGAATGTAATTGCTGCAGGGTGCAGGTTTTAAGTTTTAAGAGACCGGGTTATGGATCACCCGCCACAATGTGGGCCATGTTTCGACATCATCCCCCTCCGCGCTACAAACTGGCTTCCGCTGATCGGGGTGATAACTTGGTATCAGAGTAAGGTTTTCAGAAGTAGTCTTCTGAACTTATGTTACGTGTGTTTGGACGGGCAAAATCTGTGCCACCGATTGATCCCAGGATAGTTCAGTGGGGGTGGCCACCTCACGAGAACTCTCTTAGAATGAGAGGTTGAACTGCCGGAGGTCAGTCCAAACATGTTTAACATAATTGAAGTGCCGGTTGGAATCCGGTAAAGTGGAAATTGCACAAGACTTGACCATGAGGGGCATGTTAGGTTTGGTTGGTTTGTGAATGTGTGTGATGCTGTGTTTTGATTAAGATAGTCTGCATCATGCATCATACATTGCATCTACACGACAGAGCCACTAGGAATACTGCTGCCTGCTTTCGTTAGGTAGTTAACCATTGTGTCCGTTGGGATATATATCTGTTATGTCTGGAGGAACGTATATCTATTACATCCGGTGGGTCATTTATCTGTTACGTCCAGTGGGATGTTTATCTATTACGTCTAGTGAGATGTTTATCTATCACGTCCGGTGGGATGTTTATCTATTACGTCCGGTGGGACGTATATGTGTTACGTCCGGTGGGACATATATGTGAGAGCTCTATAACCGGAGATTGGGGATAGAGATCCCACTCCGCTTGGTAACCCGATGAGAACATAATGGATGCCTAGACAATAGCCAGTCCCATCTAATCCCCCCATAGCAACAGGTGCAGGTCACAGAGTTGTTGCAAATGCTGGGACAGATTGGGACAGTTCTGAATAATGTTTGGCCCGTGAGAGCGTAGGGCAACCCTCCAGTGTAAGAGAGACAGCTGGTTCAGAGGAACCTGTTTGAGCAGTCACTTGATGCGACTACAAAGTTAGTGCCATCTGACACTCGCACGACTGTATGTTCTAGTTCACAGCACTATCCGACAGATCCGACTCTTGAAGAGTATAATGCTGAAGAGGATGATGAGAGGAGACATCCGCGTGCATAGAGAGTACAGCGAGAGGTCAAGTCTGACCATTCTGCATAGGATCAATACCATGGTGACGAAGATCGATCAGATAAACACCGCTGCAGAGATAGAGAGGATAGTGATCCTAAGGATGCCCAGAGGGCCCGGGTTGAGCATGCTACAGGTTCAGATGGACTGAGCATGATAGAGCGCTTTCAGTGGGACGGTCCTCTGAGATTTTTTATAAGGGAGTGGTCGGCTCCAAGAGAGCCGAGTATGTTCAGAGGGGCCGGAGGGACACCGACATGAGATGGGAGGAGTTCTCCCACTTGTTTCATGAGAGGTGGGTTGGGTACGTTAGCCAAGACCGCTGCCAGGTCATGTTTAACCATTTGAGCCAGGGGAGCATATCCGTTACCGATTATGAGAATGAGTTTGACCAACTAGTGCAGTATGTTCTCCACTACGACAACATGGAGCTGAGAGTTGTGGACTATGTGTCAGTGATCGGCGAGGAGGACTATTGTGATTTTAACTCTGCCGACACTAGTATGGGATTGGAGAAAATTTTGATTGTGCGATATTTTCTGCAGGTATTTCCTGAGGAGTTGCCGGGGATGTCACAAGAGCGGGAAGTGGTATGTGAGATTTTGTTGTAGCCAGGTGCTATGCTGATTTTTCTTCCTCCCTATCGCATGTCGATAGTAGAGATGGGTAAGATGAAGAAGTAGGCCGATGATCTCTTAGAGAAGGGATTCATTTGACTGAGCACATTATCGTGGGGTGCCCTGATTTTATTTTCTAGGAAGCATGATGAGACCTTTTGGTTGTGCAATTATTATAGAAAGTTGAATGCGGTCACGATAGAGAATAAATACCCGTAACCCAGGATCGATGAATTATTTGACCAGCTCTGAGGAGCAAGGCTCTTTTCAAAGATCGATCTGCGGTCAGGGTACTTTTAGTTGCGAATGAAGGAAGAAGACATTACAAAGACTGCAATCCACACTCGATATGGGCATTATGAGTATGCGGTTATGCCCTTCGGTTTGGAGAATGCGCCAACTAGATTTATGGATGTGATAAACTGAGTGTTTTGTCCGTATTTGGATTTTTTTATGGTGGTCTTTATTGATGTCATTCTGGTGTATTCTCCAGATGAGGATTCACACCAGGAGCATTTGAGGATCGTCTTGGAGATACTTTGGGAACAATGGGTTTATGCCAAGTTTTGAAGTGTGAATTATGGATACGTGAGGTATTCTTTCTAGGGCACATTATTGTTGAAAATGGCCTTTCTATTGACCCCGAGATGGTTAAGGACGTTCAAAATTGGTGAAGAGTGGAGATTCAGGAAGCCGATCTGAGGAGTCAGATTTGGTGTGTCTGTGGTGTAAGAGGCACCTGTGGGAGCAAATACAGATTTGTACTTTGACTATCTAGTCCGAGTGGTTGGCCAAAGTCTGAGGATCATAAAGTAAGGATCCCGAGTTGAGGAAATTGTCAGGAGAGGATAGTAGAGAATTGTGTTCATCCGTTGAGTATAAGCAAGGGTTGCTGTACTTTTAAGGGTGTGTGTGTATGTGCCGGATGATATGGCACTCCAAGCTAAGATTCTCGAGGAGGCATATTCGAGCAGATTGAGCATCCACCCAAGTGGTGAGAAAATGCTTCATGACTTGCATTTTCACTTTTGGTAGCCCATTATGCAGAGGCATATCGCCACTTACATGGCTAGTGTCCCACTTGTCAGCGGGTGAAGGTAGAGCACTAGAAACCCGCTGGAACTTTGCAAACCTTACCCATCCTTGTTAGGAAATGGGGTATTGTTACCATGGATTTTCTGACAGGTCTACCTCTGACTAGGTCACGGCATGATTCCATATGGGTAATAGTCGATCGTTTAATGAAAAGTACATACTTTCTGTCGATCCAAGTGACGGATCCATTGTAGAAGCTGGCCCATCTGTACATTCGAGAGATTATGCAGTTACATGGATTTTTTGACTCCATTGTATCGGATAGAGATCCATGATTGACCGCATGACTCTGGGAAGCCTTATATAGAGCACTGGGCACACGACTCCATCTTAGCACAACTTATCATCCCCAGACTGATGGACAGTCAAAGAGGGTGATTTAGATGATACAGGTTATTCTTTAGAGTGTTGCAATGGACTTCGGGGGCCGTTATATATGTATCCAAGTGGATATCTGAATCTTTGTCCGATTGGACAAATCTGTATATGTATAAGTATATCTAAGTTGATATACGTTTCTGCGTCAGAGTGGATGAGTATGTATAAGTATATCCAAGTTGATATATGTTTCTGCGTCCGAGTGGATGAGTATGTATATGTGTATCCATCCAGAGGGATGAGGTTGTATGTATATCCTTCCGATGGGACGAGATACTTCTGCTTTCATCCGATGGGACGCGATACTTTTGTTTCCGTCTGAGGGGACGTACGTGATTTTGTCTGATGGGACGTGATAGTTCTGATACTGAGGATACTCTTGGAGGACCAAGAGTCCTAAGGAGGGCAGGATGTTACAGTCCACCCCAGGATGACAGATATTTTTCTGAATATTTTATTCGGGGGTCGGATTTTGGAGTACCGGGACTTTATTTTGAACATGTGGGACACAGTTTTTGTTAATTAATGACTCTTGGGACTTCATTAAACATTTATCATGCGGGATTTCATATTTTGAAGTTGGTATTTGAATTCCGGGTCATTTTGCCAAAATTGACCTTGGAGGGTAAAATTGTCATTTTGAAGAATTGGATAAAAGTGGAATTATGTTGGACACATAATTTTCTACCATTATTAAGATGGATTATGTGGATTAAGATATGAGATTAAGTGATGAATTAATAAGTTAATTATGTAGAAAATAATTAAAAAGGGGAACAAATGTATAAGAAAATGAATAGTTAGAATGGTGGAGAGAGAAAATCATTTCTTATCCCTCTCCTCCTTTTTCGGCAATCTTGAGCTCCATGATCAAAGGATGGCTCCTTCAATTCTTCACCATTTTGCTTGAGGAGAAGCTTGTTACATGATCAAATCTTCAAGTGAAGAAGATTTCTTCCATCTCCTCTTCATTTCAAGCTCTGTTTTGGAAAATATGGTGAGCCGTTGTGTTGAACCCAAAATTGATTCTTGAAGAATGGCTTGAATTTGTGATGTTAAACTATTCTTGGGTTCATTATGACCATGTTTAATCCTTGGATTTCATCATTACTTCATTCCTTGTCATGATTTAAATTTTCAAGAATGGATGAATTTGGGTAATTTGTGATTTCATGATTTATGAAGTAATGAGATGAAATAATGATTCTAAAGTGTTGTTAGAATGATTATGAACACATTTCATGTTGGGAATTAGCCTTGAATCATCAAGTTAAGCCATGGTCAATGTTGGTCAAAGTTGGTCAATGTTGTAATTATTGATGAACAATGTGTTGATGATTCATTTTTAGGTGTTGAATTGTGTTTAATTAAAGATGCTAATGAGCTCCTAAAATATGGTTTAAAATTGAAAGAAAAATGCCTTGGATGATTTTTTCAAAGAGGGCAAAATGTTGGTTAAAGTTGAAAGTTTGGGTGTTCTTTGTTAAGTATGGGTTTGAGTTGATTTAGTGATGCTTGAGAGCTCCTAAATTGATGATGAGTTGTTCAAGAGACCATCCTTGGTTGGTTTCCAAGGTTGGGCCAAATTGTTCATGTTGGAAAAGAATGGGCATTAGGTGACTATTGTTGGGAAATGGGGTTGAATTGAGTTTTCTTTGATGATAGATGAATGTTGGAAAACATTTAAGTTAATTGGGCATTTTGTTGTAATTTGGCTAATGATGTTTAGTTTGTTTAAATGTGGATTTTGTTTAAAGGATCGAGGAGTCAATTCCTTTTTATGGTGTGATGGTTTAGTGATGCATTTAAGGCTCCTAGTATGTGGTTAAAGTGTTGAGAAGGATTCTTTTGGTCATTTTGCCTAAGTTGGCGGAATTGTGAGCTTACTTTAAATGTTGGATTTTGGGTAAAGGATTGTGAAATTAAATCCTTTTGTTGTAGATTGACCAGTTATGTAATGCTAGATGCATTGACCAGTTATGTGTTGCTAGATGCATCGGTCATAGATTGACCTACGACGGTTTATAGAAGAACCATGGCCCCTCGCTGGTAGCATGCGCGCGTAAGTTCGCAAACCCCGTGTTGTGCTATGAAAGTCACCGTGGGCTATCGTATTTGTGATTTAGTCCAAGTGGACATTTATGTTTCTGTCTGATGGGACAATGACTTTATGTGCATTATGTATTTCATGCATATCATGTTATAGGTTGTATGAATTATAGTATATTGAATACTGTTCATGCTAACATTTTTATGCATGATGTTTTCCAACCCGTTACCCTTACCTAAGCCCTTACTTAGTTCTCTCGAGGACTCACCCCCCTATGATTATACTTTTTTAGGAGCTGCTAATAAGCAACCTGAGGAGTGGTTCCAATAGGTTTTCTGTGATATGGTATGGAGGTACATTTAACTCCTAGTTCTGATTCTGTTTCCGTTTCAGGGGTGACCTCGGTTGAGTCTGATATCTGATAGCTGAGTACTTTTGTTATGACTAACAGTTAATTCTTCTCTGTATGTTCAGCAGCAGCAGTAGTGTATTGAGGTGATAGTCGGCATTCTTGGTGATCCCGATCACCCAAGATTAGTATGTATTCCATTTTTTCGAGTCTGGGCTCTATAGGTGTAGTTTGCATATGTACATGTAGTTCAGAAAGAATTTTTTTGGGATTTACTTTTATGATCAACTGATGCTGGAGTTTTGGTTGCACGGTTATGTATGTTATTTACTCAGGGAGTTTTACTCCTTTCTGGTGTATCTGGCATTGACCGGAGCTCTACTGTATGATTGTTTATGTGCGATTCCTGTTTGAATGTAATTGCTATAGGGTCCAGGTTTTAAGTTTTAAGGGACCGGGTTATGGATCACCCACCACAGCATAGGCCATGGTCCGATGTCATCCCCCTCCATGCTACACACCGGCTTCTGCCGAGGGTCGTGACACGCATCTTGTCACAGATTCCAAATCCAAACTGTCATCGGAACACCTGACTAGTGTGATGCAGAACAGAGCACCTTGCGGGTGTATCACAGAACATAACACTTGATTGGTGTAATACAAAGCGGATTACCAAAATGGTGTATTAAAAAACAGAATAGATAGCAGGTAACCAGATTTCAAATCACAGACAACATGAAGAGACTTACAAGGTGTCTGCGTGCCCCTACGACACCCAGATAATCAGAATGTCAGAATACCAAAAAGTGACACTTAAATGACCAAACAACTGAATTGCAGCCACATAGATCTCAATACAAAAGTACGGAATAGAATGGCCCAAATCCTAACTTCTGTGGGTTATGGGCCCACAATGCTCACTTTGGAGCATATTAATTTGATAATGACACGTGTTGAAAATACCTCCCAAAGGCACTCCCGAACCATGCCATACAATGTGGGCCATGACCAGACGGAATCGAGTTTAAACTCCTATGTGGTCCCACAAAGTAAAAGGTACCACAAGACACCATGTATCTTTAGACTTCTAGGTTTTAGAGCTTCAGAAAACTGAATATACTGAACTTGTCTTGAAAGGTGTCATGTGCACAAATCAACATTGGCAATCTGATGCTGATTTTGGTTGTTCTCCATGATCTCCAATCCTAACTTGTACATGCAGAACATCACTAAACCAATGTATTCATATCCGGAATATGTACTACAAAATTGCGTTCATCGGTAATATAATTGGTGCAGAAGTGATTGTGATCGCCGCACCAAACCACAGACATGTGGGGTGTCGATCCTCGACAAACCACTGATATGAGTTGTGTCAATCCTCTAACTCATTTGGGGGAATGAACCTCTTTGATCAAGATTAATGCACGCCTTCGAAGCATCTCACGGTCAAACTGAGGGGTCAACAAATAGAACACCATGCCGGTGCAAGCATAGAATCGGATATCGGACAGAATCAGAATATCTTATTGGTATACCATGGGATGGAACTAATGCATAATAGATTATTGGGGAAGAATTGTCACAAAATAGATCTCTGGAATGGAGTTTCATAGCTTGACCCCAAATCAGAACATATGTGTGAATTGACACAATACAGAACGAAGCTGTAGTAGCATACTTCGAAACCACTCCCTCGATCGTAACTAATAGCGCCAGAGGAAGAACTTTTGTTCTTCTGCACAAATTTAACCAGACTTGATTCCGAACATCTTATCCTTTCCAAGATAAACTGCAAAGCTGCACTTCTTGAGTGCATAGTTTGAAATTCTGACACGCGAATTCAGAACAGGAAGTTGGTAAGTTGACCAACCTTATAGTTTCTAGCTTCCTTGGTGCTGGGAATCTTCACCAGAAAGTAATCTTAATGCTAATTTCCAACTTCATGAACAAGTCAAAATGTCATTGACATAACTCCTCGAACCATCTCTTAGACAGGGGCCAAGACCCTGATCCTTAATAACTGACTAAAGATAAGAGATTTTGGAACGGAAGTAAATCCGTGTTAAAGTAAACCACTACCACATTCTCTCCTTAAACAGATTACAGATCACAGTCCTCAACTTAATAGTCCACTTTCCAAAGCACTAACGCCATCCAACTGAGGATAGTCTAACGTGATGATAACATGATATTTCAACTCGTAAACAGATCTAAACACTGATTCTTAGAGCACTGACCGGAACCCAACTTCAACAATGCTCAAAATACCAAGTATTACAGGGGGGTCTAAATCTAAGCTCTCGCGTGATTAGCGCATCCATGAACGTATATAATTCTCTGATCAGAAATACCTTACAACTGATCCTGAACACCTTGATAGTGTATGAAACAGAATATGATGTCCAACCAATAAGGCATTTAGCAGAAAACAGCTAGGTGTAACCACATCTTCAGTCTTACGTGATAGAACTCAGTGTCTCACACAACTTTGGAAATCAGACACAAATTCCAACCTCCCAGACATGAGCAGAAATAGATGACACTTTTCATGCCACTGAATCTACATAAAATTGACATAACTGAAGATGGATTGCGGTTCACAGTTCCAGACATGCCTATGACCATCAGTCCCAAACAAAAATATGATGCAGACCTTTGATCACAAATTCTAACCCAAACTTACCAACCAGACATGCTTGAACCACCGTCTGCTGCTATTCGGTGAGAGTAGTAGTTTAGACTACCATCATGAGCCTCCTAGCGGCATCCCGACCTTAGGGTGCATCTCGTTACACCCTCAGTCAGATACCGGTATTCCAACCCAGTAACTACAGATAGTACCGAGCCCTAAAACTAGCTGGTACTCGCTAACGTCAACCGAACAGATCTTTGGCATAGTCTCGCACTTATTATGATGTCTTGAAGTTGATGTAGAATGTCCACGCTCTTTACCGGATCATTTTGTCCTTCAAGACATATTCAACATCACTTAGTGACTCTGCACCTTCGTGTCTGTGTACTTGTTCTTCGTATGAGTTTCCTCGCCTCAGGCCAGTACGAAGGTCCAGTTGTTGCAGAATGTGTTAGATTGCACAAACATGTCTTCTCGATAGCCCGAAACATCTCAGAAATATTGTACTATCGTATGAAATGGTGCATAACAGAGATCCAGGACAGCGTTCCCGACGCCGTACCCAAGGGCCACTGACCCGGTCCTTGCTCACAAAAGATTAATGCACGGATCTTCTGTACATCTTATTCCCTCATACACTTGTGAGAGCTCCTGGAATCCCCGTATGATGTGAACCTGGGGTTCCGAGACATATATCCGAACCAAGTTTAAAGATCCTTGAAAGGTCGGCTAAATTTTGGGAAAGTTTGAAGTCAGGCGAAGACTAGGCAAGCCAATGCACAAAGACAGGCGATCGCCCGACCTCATTACTTAATAAACAGAAGACTATGCAAAGGGCAGGCAACCAGGAACACAGTTCCAGGCAATTGCCTGACTCCTGATCAAAGTATACAGGAGGGCAGGCGACCAGAAACATAGTTCCAGGCGATCGCCTGACTCCAGACGGCCACTAAACATAAGATAATCAGGTCGTGTTCTTCTTCGAACACAACTCTGACATTTTCATTGCCTATTGATTCCTTTACTGAACCTAATCTGGTGCAGATACCTAAGGTGATAGTTTCTACTATCATTCCAAAACTTATATTCGCAGAACCGACTCTAACCTAAAATTTAGAACTTACAAAAAGGGACCAAAGTCCTCACTCAACTGTCATGCCGACAGACACTTAAATTTCCCAAATAGAAAGAAAAATATAACCTAACAAGATGATCCCAAATCCTATCATTATTGTGGTTGTCATAACTATTGCCTCGGGTTCAATTATACCTTTCAAAAAGTTTCAAGCGGAATGCGGCCTCTACCCCTACCCTCCGATATCAGACCTAGCTGCTAGAGAGTGTTTCCCATAACCTGAAACTTCATAACATAAGAAAGAACACTACATAAATGCTTAACTACCTAATAAAAGTAAGCAACAATATTCCTAAAGGCTCTACAGTGTAATGCAATGCATGAATCCAAACAACCTAAGAAGAAGAACATAATCAGATTATATCACCTGACAAACACAGATCAGACAGATGGATCACTATCAGATCAGAATTATCCCTGCATGCATGATGTCAGATCCAGATGTCCATTCCTTGATGCTCAAATCTATGCAATCCAAAATCATAGAAGAAATCCCAAAACTTAACCACCTGAGCATGTTTAGACTAACCGCCTACAGTCCCACCTCTCATTCCAAGGTAGTTCTCGTAAGGTGGCCTCCTCACTGAACTATCCTAGAATCAATCGGTAGCACATGCTTTGGCCGTCCAAACACACCCCTCAGAATTATATACTTAGACCAAAGTATGTTCTAATAACCGATCCTAAAAACCATGCTCTAATACCAAGTTGTCACCCTCTCAACTGGTGGAAGCAACGGAGCGCGGCGGATAGGGGGATGACATGAGATGGAGGCCTATTTTGTCACCACCCCACCGTGATACTCATTAGAAACTTGTGTGAAAGAGTACTAATTCAGGTAGTCAGTGATGCCGGAATGGTGTGCGCCAAATTTGCGGATCTCAAAACCCACCCAATTTAAAAAAAAAAATCTGACTTTTGTTTCCATCGCGTTTACTCAAGTTTTTAAGGAATTCTAGTTTACTTACCGCCTAAACCTGCATCCGAAAACACGTTAGTGGTTTTACAAAAATATCACGCGATAAATATAGAATTTAAAGTTATACAACAGATAGGAACTACCACCCATTTCGTTGGGTGTTGAGTTCCACAAAATATATAGTCATACCGCACTTGGTTAATCATAATGTTGCCCCAATTCCTTACTGGGCTGGGTAGGGTTTGCAGGGTTTCGGCAGGTTTCTGGTGTTCTACCTTCACCCGTTGGCATATGGCGTACTTTGCTACGTGTGCAGCAATATGCCTGTGCATGCTGGGCCACCAAAAGTGCATGCACAGGTCATGATACATTTTCTCACCCCCTGGATGAATGCTCAGTGTGCTGGAGTGTGCCTCCTCCAGAATCTCTTCTC
>JBBYHH010538224.1:0-10903 GCA_038382905.1 Daphne laureola
GACTTACGACGCATGGGTTGGCAAGATGGTTAGCCATGAGCGCCTGAGCCACTAACCGGACCCCATGGTCGTAACAAAATGAGTGCATCATTAAGTCATCAGAACGACTACATCTTGTTTGTAAGGGAGAACATCATAGCGCAACAGGAGTGTATCATTGTGATCACCAAAGACATCATCGTGAGAGGTTGAAGAAAATGAGTGTATCATTAAGTCACCAGAATAATGAATGTAAGGTAGTGCATTATAAGTAAAACAGAGAGCATCAATCGTGACACCAAGTGCATCATTTTGAACCAAGATATCATACTATCTTGTCCAATAGAGAAGAGCATCATTTGAAGTGATGAGCTCATCGTACTAATCAACGGGAGCATCATTGTAAGCACATAGAACATCAGTTTTAGCACTCTATTTTGAAAGGTTGAAGAAAATATTTGCATTATAGTTCATTGAGAGTGCATCATTTTTTAAGGATGAAGTTGTCATTGATGAAATGCATCATTAGTGGGGCATAGTGCATTATTAAGTCATCAAAAACGGTTCATCATATTTGTATATGAGAGCATCATAGTGCGACTAGAGTGTATCATTAGAGGCACAAAGTGCATCATTTAATAGCACAAGAGCATCATTGCGAACAGTTGAACAAAGTGCAACATTGTCATCAAGACGAGTGCAACATGTTGTTATGGGAGAGCATCATAATACCACGTAGAATGCATCATTGTCGTGATCAAGCGCATCTATGCATTTGTGCTGTAGAACAGGATGTTTACATCAGAGTCATCAGAAACAAGCACATCATATTGTTATCGGAGTGTATCATATTATATCGGAAATACATCATTCAAGTGTCGGAGAGCATCCTTTTGGGTTCCTAAACAAGTACATCGGGGCCGGTGATTTTTTATCATCGGAAGAATGGGGACTGACTGGATTTGTTTCTAGTTTGGTTGATTTCGCGAAAAAAGAAGATTGATCAGTTTAATTTCTGTCTAAGTTGGTTGCTCCGCATAGAAGAAATGATTAATCACTTTAGATTCGATGATTCCAGAATCATCACCGGAAAACACAATAATGAACTGGGAGCCGTATTCTTTTCTTCTTATTCCATCTATAGACCTATCCACAATCATATTTAAATATTCACAGGATCACTTTCATTTGGCTAACGTCAAAGTCCGAAAACTATTCGAAATAGTGGATTAGTCCTAAAATTTAAATTCCAACGTGAAGAGGTAGACAACCCTTGGCTAAATTTCTGTACATGTGTAATTTATGAGAGATGGAGTAATATTTAATGGAGCACAAGCTCCACAAATATTATACTTCCTCTAGCCTTTAAAAATAAATCATTTATTTTTACTTTTTTAAAATTTAATATTTAATTTAAATATTTATAATAAAAAAATAGTGTAAAACAATTTTAAAAAATTATATTTAAGAAACTTATATTATAAATTATGATACACATAAAAAATATTTAACTTTAGATATCTGAACAAAGATAAAAATAAATTATATATTAAATACTATAAAATAGCTAACACAAATAGTTCATCTTTTGAAAATAAGAGGAAGCATATACTAGAAAATGGTTGGCCCGCACGTGTTACGGTAGAATATCAATAGTTACTGTTTGTTAATAACTGTTTCAAATAGTTATAATATTTTGAATAATTTTTTAATTGTCAAGATCAAATAGTTACATAATCTAAATGCTAAACTCTACCCGTAAATAAATTTTTAAAACGTAAAAGTTACTTTTAAAAATCTGTTGCCAAACGGGATCAAAATGATAGGAAAAAATAAATTATAATGTTACATTCATTTATCTTGTATTGTTACGGGTTTGAAATTAAGGTAAACGTATGAATGATTAATTAGTTGTCTATATCAAATTGAGAAGATAGACATAATTAAATTTCTACAGTTAGGATATAAGACTTTCGATATTCGTTGTATGTAAATTTATCAAATTCTTGTTTTAGTGATTTGTTTAAGGAAACATATGTCAACTACGCAGATCAAATTACTCTTCTATATATTTACGCTAGTACCGTACTTGAATAGTAGCGCGTCCAATCGGGACGTGCCACATCATCTTTTTGTTTTTGCTTTTTTTACTTGTTTTTTTATTAAAAAAAAAATTATGAACTGTTTTTTTGTTTCCTAAGACAAAATAAGTCTATAAGAAAGTAATTTTTTTTTTAAAAAAAATTATACGAACTGTTATTGATGAACAGTGGCATAACCAATAGAGTTATGCCACGTCAATTTTTTTTTAAAGTGTGTTCGTTTATACTATTTGTATGAGAGATTTTATAAAATTTATGAGAGAACATTTCTAGAAGAAAAAAAATCACTTTCTTTTATTATTATTTTTTGTATTAGTCCCCGAAAGTTTAGAGCTAATATCCTTAGTTTCTTATAAATTTTCAAATGACTCTACTTCTCAATTCTCATAATATTATTCGTAATATATTTAAGTCTAGATATATTTTATATTGTTATACCAGTGATATAAATGACCTCAAATTTAGATTTTTATTTGATAAACTATTACATTTACACTTCTAACATAATATGATATAATATAAAAAATCATAAACCTAAAATTACCCTTCTATTCATTTATGGAAGTCCCACTGTTGATTTTATTTTTGTTCTTTCAATTATTGAAATGACAATCTCTTATTTGATATTTATTTCTTATCAGTTTACGCGTTAATCTACGAATCGTAAAACTTATATGTATATGTGGAAAGTTTTTTACCTAAAAAAATAAAATTACATTTTTACCTGTAATTATTATTTTTTTTCTCGTTAATTTAAAAAAATTATACTACAATCTATGACCTTTTTTTTTATATCATAACTTTATCAAATTCTTATAAAATGTTACAATTAATACACGCGCACCAAAATCTTGTTAATATATATGTACAAAAGAAAATGAGTTTTAAAATAACCAAACAAAGATTTCCTTTCACAGAATTTTAAAGAAAAAAACTCTGAACTGTTGATGGCTGCTCTTGTCAGATGAGGATGGAGCAAATGTATTTTTTTATTCTTACTCTCTCCGTTTCAGAAAATTAGTTATTATTTTTTAATATTTAATTTATAATTTTTTTTTTATAATATTTTGATTTATAAATTGTACAAGTTTATATTCAAATAAAAATTTAACGTCCCTATTTTCTAAATAAATTTTCTAAGATTTTTTTTAATAATTTTTTTTTAATAAAAATTTGAATCAAACACAAATATAAAAATTAAATATGATTAATTTTGTGTGACAAAGGAAGTAATATAGATGGTGGGTGCGTTCTTTCCTCCGACAAAATAACAATAAACTAATAACTATTTAAATTTTCATCAATTTAAAAAAAAAATTCTCACATTTTTCGCTTCAATTTTCAAATTGTTAAGTTTTTGAAAATTGTGCCAATTTGAATTATTGTTTCGTTTCTATTTTTTTAGTTAGAAAGAGCGGAGCCAAGAGAAGACAACCCAAATGTATTAATCCTTAGGAAAGGTGAAGGCAGAGGTTTTGATATTAAATATCATATCGGTCATTATATTGTTTTGATAGTGATATAATATTATTGGTATATCAAAAATATATTATTTATATCGAAAAAAATGTATCAGTATATATAAATATATATATATATATATATATATATATTAAAAAAATAAAAATAAAATTCACGAAAACTTCTACTCACATTAAAATATCAAGACTTCAAGTATGATATAAACTGGGGATGAGATGGGGGGTAGAGCGAGAGAGGGTGAGGATCTCAGTCTAGTCTTACGTTTAGAGCTAAGTCACCTTCAAGAGATTTCACCAAGGTTTTGCAGTCATGCTCAACAACGTTTTACTTCACTGGCTTCCCTGAAGAATGGCGTTTAGCAGCAATGTGGAAGTTTTTTAGCTTGTTTGGAGTTGTAGTAGTTGTATACATCCCAAGGAAGAAATCAAGAAGCGGCAAGCCTTTTGGCTTTGTCCGTTACAAAGGAGTTACTGAGGCTGTTCAGTTGGCAAGGAAACTCAGCGGAATGTATGTTGGAGCTTATCGGCTGGTCGTCAATGAAGCAAAATTTGATCGCAACAAGGTGTCGGGCGTTCAACAGAGGCATAGTGAACGAGCTCCCGAAAAGCTCCCTGGCAACCAGGCTCTAGTAAATGGAAGGTCATATGTTGCTGTTACTATGAGAGACTACACGGCAGCAGATCACAAGAATGTCAATACAAATGGAAGCCTGAAAGAAGTGGTGGGAGCAACATCTCTGGACCTTCCTTGGCTAGAAAGTTGTGCCATAGCAGAAGCCCTAGACCTGGATAAGCTTAGGGGCACTCAAGATTTTCTCCAAGAACACGGCTTCTCTGATGCATCTGTGAGATATGTGGGTGGCCTCAAGGTTCTAATCCATTTCATGTTTCGTGCCTCCATGCTTGCAGCCATCACATCGGGTAAGGACAGCTTGGCTTCATGGTTTTCAAAGCTGCAGCCTTGGAGCTTAGAGTGCGACTTGGCGGAACCAGAAAGAATTGTTTGGCTTAATATTCTTGGTGTTCCCCTACACGCCTGGAATACCTCAACCTTTGCTAGCATTGGCAGCAAATGGGGCATTGTATTGGAATTGGACCACTCCATAGAATTCAAAGAACACATTCATGTTGGCAGAGTTTGCGTTCTTACTCAGCACCTGGAATCAATTTCCGAGCTATTAAATCTGAAGGTGGAAGAAGCTTTTTTTCGGATCAGGGTACGAGAAGACCTCGTCGTTGTTGAAGGTCACGAACCAGAAAACTGCTCCTCTTGCAGCGGCGATAGCGACAGATCAGGCTCCGACTCCATCTCTGTCAAAAGTAACGAAGATGCGTTGATTGGCGAAGATTTCCCAGATTTCCCGCTGCCGGAAACAACCTGCAAGGCGGCGCCGCTTTCAGCTCCTTGCCTGGGAAAAGATGATCCTACTGTTTCGTCTTGTCGTAGACACTCGAAGAACTCGCTCGGGGAACAGGAACTGTCGGGGACTGTTGTGGAGAATACTGTGGACACTGTATACAGTATACCTATTGTCAACACACCAGATGTCCAAAACCCAGCTGGACCCCTAGATGGTGTTTTGGGCCTGCCTCCACCAAGCCCATCATTTATGAAGGCATCTGCTGCTATTTTGCCCACCAACAGCCCACGAAACTATTCACACGAGAGGCCCAATCTGGGCTTGCGGGCCTGCTTGCGGGCCTGCTGCAGCCTCCAGCCGAGCTCGAGCAGATCAAACACTAGCAGATGCAGAGGCGTTTTGCTCTGGAAAAAATGAGGAGTTCCCTTCGTCTCTTTCATCACCAACCAGTATTATCAACTCGAAACTTCTAGGCGATGGTTCCAAGAAAGGAAAAAGGAGGACCTCCAAATCGGTTTCGAGGGCGGCCCCAAATAAAGAGGCGAAAATTTCAAAAAGGAGTAAAAGAAGATGCCATCGCTCAAGTCACTGGATCGAATTGTATGCAACAACCGGTGGTGTTCAAGGGAGAGTTTCGCTCAGACACATGAAAGCCGCAGCACGAGAAAAGGCGGCCCGGCTCAAGGCAGTTAACGATACTACTCTGAAAGGTGGGAGCTCAAACAAACTGGACAATCAAGGTATGTCGAGCTCAGATTCTAGTGTGCAGTTCAACAAAGTTCTCAAGTGCAAATTACAAGGACAAGCCTTCTGGTTCCATAGATAGCGCAAGGACTGTAAGATTGGGGAAGAAAGTAGGCTTCTCTTTTTCCACAGCTAAACAAACAGCTCTGGTCTCAACAGTTGGTGTGTCATCGGTTGATTAATGAAGATCCTCTCCCTCAATGTTAGAGGCCTGGGTGGGTGGGAAAAAAGAAGGAAGTTAAAAGAGCTGTTAGTAAAGGAGGAATTCGATTTTGTGGCGTTACAAGAATCTCAGCTACAGGGTGACATTTCTAATATGATGAATCGAATCTGGGCGAGACAAGATGTTTCTTTCCATTTTCAAGAAGCAATTGGGAGATCAGGTGGATTAATCTCTGTTTGGAAGAAGAAGTTTTCACGATGGAGAACTGCATCTGAGGCAATGGTTTCTTGGCTGTTCAAGGTGAGTGGTTGCCGATTAATAAGAAAATCATGATTGTTAATGTCTATGGTCCACATGATAGCGCTCTCAAGCTTCAATTCTGGAGTGATTTATCTGCTCTTAAAGCAACCACAGAGGGTATTTGGTGCGCTATAGGCGACTTTAATGAAGTACGTAGAAGCTCTGAAAGAAAAGTGTCGGCTTTCTGCAATCTTTGGGCTACAAATTTCAACAATTTTATAAACTCCAGTGGTCTTGTGGAGATCAAGATGGGTGGCCTCCGCTTTACATGGTCCTCAAAAGATGGAACGAAGCTGAGTAAACTAGACAGAGCTTTGGTGTCAAATGATTTCTTAGCAGCTTGGCCTGAAGCTTCTGTCGTGGCTCTACCTAGGTTCATATCTGACCACAGTCCTATAGTCATCAAATGCATTTCTAAAGATTTTGGTCCTTGCCCCTTTAGATGTTTTGATGCTTGGTTGGATATGGAAGGCTTTGATCACACTGTTGTCCAAGCCTGGTCGAACAACCGGATCTCGGGTTCTGCTGGATTTATCATGAAGGAAAAATTGAAAATTCTGAAAAATAGCATCAAGGTCTGGAGGGCTACTCACATTGGGAACTTAGATGAACAGATCTCTGATTTAAAGGATATTATTGCTCAATGGGATTCTGACATCGAAACAAGGGATCTCTCTGCCCAAGAACAGTCCGACATGCTAGCTGCAAGGAGCAAACTTGGCGAAGTAGAAAGACTAAAATCCGCAATGTTACTTCAAAAATCTCGTATTATGTGGGCCGTCGAGGGAGACGAGAACACAAAATTCTTCCATTCCACCCTGAATTACTGATGCAACAAAAATAGCTTGAAGGGGCTTATGGTAAACGGCACCTGGTTGGAGGACCCTAGCGCAATTAAACAGGAGGTATATAATTTCTTCAGCAATCTTGCCAAAGAGCCAGTAGTAAACAGACCGCAGTTCAGCAGCACTCGCTTTCCTCATCTCTCACCTTCTCAAGCTCTTCAACTTGAGGCTCCTATTCTTGAAGAAGAGGTCAGATTAGCCGTATGGTTGTGTGAAAATTCAAAAGCCCCAGGTCCCGTCGGTCTAAATTTCGCTTTCATCAAAAAATTCTGGGAGGTCATGAAAACCGATGTGCTCCATTTTATTCACTCGTTCTGGTTTTCAGGCAATATCCTTTCAGGCTGCAACTCATCTTTTGTTGCATTGGTGCCCAAGATCAAAGACGCGACTACTCTTAATGAATTCCGACCGATCGGTTTGGTAGGCAGCTTGTACAAAATTCTTTCAAAGGTCCTCGCAGAACGCTTGAAACAGGTGCTTCTAACTATTATTTCCCAAGAACAAACTGCATTTGTAGGTGGAAGACAGATCCTGGACGGGGTCCTTATCGCAAATGAGACTGTTTGTTGGGCAAAAAAGACGAAGGAAAAGATTATGCTTCTAAAAGTCGATTTTGCTAAGGCTTTTGACACTCTAAACTGGAACTTCCTCCTTTCAATCATGAATCAAATGGGATTTGGAAGTAAGTGGTGCTCCTGGATCAAAAGGTGTCTATCTTCTGCCAGAGTCTCTGTGCTAGTTAACGGCAGTCCAACAAAAGAATTTTCTCTAGAACGCGGTCTCCGTCAAGGTGACCCGCTATCCCCGCTCCTTTTCATTATTGCTGTGGAAGCAGTTGGTGTCATGATGAAGTAAGCTTTGGCTTCAGGGATCTTCAAAGGTATCATCTTGGGCCCAAGCAGTGGCATCATCTCACACTTTCAATTTGCAGACGACACATTGTTCCTTGGCAAGTGGTCAGCCCCGAATATCAGAAATCTACTTTCTCTCCTCAAATGTTTTGAGCTAGCCTCTGGTCTTCAAATTAATCTTACGAAGACTCGTCTCTTTGGTGTGGGAATCTGTACTACTGAGGTCGAAAATATGGCAAGGCTAATTGGTTGTAGCAGTGACAAGCTTCCGTTTGAGTATCTGGGTTTTCCGGTTGGGAAGGATATGTCTAGAATTAAAAGCTGGGGCTCTTTACTGGAAAAATTCAAAGCCAAGCTGTGCAATTGGAAAGCCAGAATGTTGTCTATTGGTGTGCGGCTTACCTTGGTGAAATCGGTTCTAGGTGGCTTACCTCTCTACCTCTTTTCTATTTTCAGGGTCCCTAAACCTATCATAAAACAATTAGAAAATCTGCGTAATAATTTTGTTTGGGGGCGGGGACATGGTCAAAACAAACTTATCTGGGCCAAATACAAATCTTTAGTGAGAGATAGTGAGAATGGAGGGTTAGGGATGAGAAGCTTTTCGGTAAAAAAATGTAGCACTTTTGTGGAAATGATGGTGGAAGTTTACTGTTGAAAAAGATAGGTTGTGGGTTAAGGTAGTTAGTGATCTGTATGGTGAGGATGGTTTGGGTTCAATCAGAAGGTCAGGGTCGGGAGGTGTAAGTGTTTGGTGAGGAGTCATTAAGTGTGTCAAGGCTGTAGGAAAACTGGAGATAAGCCCCATATCTGTGCTCAACATGTTGTTGGGAATGGTGCTCATACTCTTTTCTGGAAGGATGCTTGGCTGCTAACTGTCCCTTTAAAAGATATTTTTTCCAGGATCTTTCACCTAGACACGGAGCAAGACACCCCCGTTGCGGACAAAGCCTTTCAGAACCATGATGGTGTGCTCTGGTCTTGGCGTTGGAGGTGTCCCCCATCAAGGCGTACTACAGACGAACTCAACCATCTTCAGACTTTACTGCAGGCCGTCTCTCTGGACAGCTCCAAGGAAGATTCTTGGCGATGGAGCAGTAGCGCAGATGGATCATTCTTGGTGGTAGCCCTTTCTCGCATTTTGGACGCATCAAAGGTCTCTGCAACATCTCCTTCAACCTATTGGTCTAGGCTCCTTCTCAAGAAAGTGATTATTTTTTTGTGGCGAGCAAATCGCCTCTTTCTCCCTGTCTTAGCTGAGTTGCAATTCCGTGGTCTCCAGTTAAGCAATACTTTCTGCCCTTTCTGCAAGTTGGAGCCTGAAACAGTTGATCATGCTCTGCTTTGCTGCTCTTATGTTGCTGTAATCTGGGATCAAATTCGTTCTTGGTGTAATATGCCACTTGCTCTGCTGTCATCTATGGAGGACCTTTCCAAATCAGAATTTTGGAGGGGCTGTCCATCTAATGCAAAGGAGGTGTGGCAAGTTATCGGTGCAATCTCAGCATGGGCAATTTGGAAGGGTAGGAACAAATTGGTCATGCAAAACACTTCATGGCGATCTTC
Source organism: Daphne laureola (assembly GCA_038382905.1). NCBI lineage: Eukaryota > Viridiplantae > Streptophyta > Magnoliopsida > Malvales > Thymelaeaceae > Daphne > Daphne laureola. The sequence continues at coordinate 9,393 of JBBYHH010538224.1, forward strand.
GGTAATTTTTTCGGAAGTTCAACTGCAGTCTTTTATTTGGATAAAGCACAGGGGGCGGTTCTTCTCTTCCAACTGGACAAGTTGGCTGCTCAACCCACTTTACATCATTTAAGTTTCACTTCGCGCAGCTTATGCTTTTGGCTTGGTGTTTCTACTGTATGTTCTTTCTTTTGGCTTTTTCCTTAAAAGCCTAAACTTGTTTGTACCTGTTTTCTTCTCCTCTCTAATCTAATCAGCCTTGCTGTCCAAAAAAAAAAAAAATTTAATATTGATTCTGTTTGATTGTATTGTATGTGAGTTTTTTAAGACATATTTATATTTGTAATTTTTATATATGATTTTACAGTGAAGATGAGATTCTTTGAGGAACAAACAAATGTGTGAGTTTTTATGTTTGAAGATGCAATTTTTGTATCGAATTTACACGTTTTACATTTTAATTTTATAAATTAAAAAAAAAAAAAAAAATCTTGTACTGTCATTTTCTACGTTTCGGCCGATACACAGCACGACCGAAATAGCCAATATCAATCGATACGATAACCAATATAACTTTAATTTAAACCGTACCGTTTTATCACCGATATCGATACGAAACCGATATACCGGTCGATACGATAGTGTTTTTAATACCATGTGGAGGTCCTACTTGTGTACTGTACATGGAGAATAAAACACCAAGTGCACCCACATTAAAGAGTATAACAAACTAACAACATAATCAATTAACGGACCAAAAGAGCCACTTCAGGAAGAGAAAAGACGGTACCATGGTTGATAAGAAACAAACATTGGGAAGTATAGTAAATAAAATAGACAGGTAAAGTTAAAAAAAAAAATACCGTAGAGAAACCTGTTTCTCTCTCTTTCGCCCACTCGGTGGCCTTCTTCTCCAGCAAGTAATCATCGTTCGTTATTCCTCCTTGCCGGACTCCACTCCAGTTTGCCCATCGATGCGCTCCTCGTTGCCCCCGTTGCCCGCGCACTTCCCTGTTGGTTGCGTCGCTCGCCTTTGGTGTCCCAGCGCTCCTCATCGCTGGTTGCTGTTGCAACCGGCCCGATTCCAGCTGCTGCCTCGCGTCCCGCCTGCTCCAATGGACGCACTCACCTGCAGGGCTCGACCTTGCTTCCAAACGCAACAAGGTTGTGAGCCCTGCGGGGTTGTTGAGTGTGCAAACACATACACATTTTCGTCATGTTTTATCTACAAAGCTCATCATTTATCCTTACTTTTATTGATAAATGTGCGCTTTACTTAGTATTTTTGAAATTTCGTAGGTGCACACTTGCGGAGGTGAAAATGAGCAAAAATGAAGAGAAAGAGCTGGAAAAAGAGCTGGCAGTGGTGAAGACAGGATTTGGAGTTAGAGATGGCGGAGAACTGAAAATTTTATTCTCATTTATTAATGTAATTTGAAGAATAAAATTTAAACAAGTTAATGAAAAAAGAAGAAACATTATATACACATTAAAAATCATTTGAAAGTCAAAATTATCGTAAAAGTACATAT
>JBBYHH010538335.1:0-10903 GCA_038382905.1 Daphne laureola
TTGAGTCATTTTACCAAAATTCACCTCGAAAAGGTAAATTGGTAATTTTGGAGAAAATGATGCGTTTTTTACAATTATCATAACCAGAGAATTTAATTGAATCTCATCCCACAGGATTTTAGTAATTTAGAATATTTTGGGAATCCCGAATTATTTTGTCGAAAATCAGGTTCGGTAGGTAAAATGATCATTATTGGAAAATTGGGCTTAAATGGGGTTGGTAGGAGTATTTAGTAATTAAGTTATAAATAGAAAAAGAAATAAAAAAAAATCAGTCGGTCAAATCGAAAAAGAAAAAGAAAAAAAAAAAAAAAAGGAAACAGATCGCGAACTGCTCCCGATTTCTTCGATCTACTGTTGCTCCCGATCGCGACGGTGATGCGAGGCCTGACGGCGAGCGGACCTTCAGGGCGGCGCGGTGGCACGCCGATGGCGAGCTGGTGGCCTCGCCGGCGGTGCAGCGCGAACGATCAGAGAGCTCAGTGAAGAAACAGTACTGCAACCTCGCTAGGAGGTTGAAGTTGTTAACGCCAATGTTTGAAGAAATTCGGGAGAGCAAAGAGCCGATATCAGAGGAGATTGCTGCAATTTTGATCAGCTTGAAGGACGCTCTGATTTCGGCCAAGGAGTTGCTCAGATTCGGCAGCGAAGGAAGCAAGATTTACCTGGTGTGTGAGTAATTATATATCTTGGTTTTCGTGATTAGTCTGTGGTTTTGGATTTTCGTCTTATCTTTTGGATCTGTTTGGTTGCTCGGAAAATAGAGCTGGGTTTTTAAATATTCCTTTTGAAAGAGGTGTTCAACTAAAATGATAGATTCTGATTTAGTCCAAAAAGACGGCAAGTATAGAACATTCAACAGTTTTAGCGATTCAAGCAATGGATTTAGTCGCGGAAATTCAGTCCGCTGAACATTTACGGAATCCTGCAAATGCGACTACGCCGCTCTAAAGGTTAAATGCCCTCTAAAGTTTAATTCCATCTGCTCATAGAAATCTGGCTTCTTATTTCCCAACAATTCATTAACTAAAGTTACTTCTAAAACGTTTCAATCATAGACGGTAGGGGCAAGGTTGAAACGGAATCTGTTTTTTAATCCATTGGTAAGTTTATATAGAATTTCTTCATTGGGTTTTATTTGTGTTTCTGACTTAATGTAGCAATGCCCTTCAGTTAACCTTCTTAATCCGTTTAAGTATTGCTTTTATTCTATTATGCTTTTGCTTTTACTGGCTTGACTTCCCCTTCCCATCATAAGATGAACCCAGAAGTACTTTAAAGGTTGCTTTTCAATAGCGTGTGAATGCCAAGAGAGTTCTTATGACTTCTCCAAGTTTTTTCTCTTGGTTAAATGTCTTCCTTAAATGAAAAGTTTGATCGTGGATTTTTGAACTGGTAGCCTATGCGGTGTTTCCATTTAAACTTATTGTTTCAAATGAATTTCTAGTTGTAGATGATGATTTAAATGCTTTTACCTTCTGCAGATTTAAGTTAACATCATAAGCTGGTTTTAGTATCAGTAGTTTTGGCACTTCAAAACTTATTTCTCATTAAAGGAAATTCTACTCATTTTTGTTTCATATTGTGCAGCTGACTTGTTTTGTGTCTCATTGACTGTAATTTGCATATACCTAGGGTCTGTTATGGTGAGTTGATCAGTATGTCATGGTTGATTCGTTCCATATGTATTCTCTCCCTATTTTTAAAATTTCTGGGAGAACTTTTATAACACTCAAGTAAAGTGCTCTTTGGAGTGTTCACCAGGTTCTGGAGAGGGACCAGATTAGGCATAACTTTCACGAAGTAACGGCGCAGTTGGAACAAGCTTTGGATGGAATTCCCTTTGGAAAACTTGACATCTCAGATGAAGTAAAGGAACAGGTACGGCACAGAAGATCATAGAGGATTCAGCTGAATTTGAATCAGTGGTTCTCGTGGAATTTAAAAAATATTATTCATATATTTATTTTTGTGTCATCTGCGTTTCAATGTATAGGTTGAACTTGTACTAGCTCAGTTTAGAAGGGCCAAAGGACGGGCTGATGCAGCAGATGATGAGCTCTTTGAGGATCTCCTGTCCCTTTACAACAAGAGAGGTGATGCAGTGATGGATCCAACTGTGTTAAGAAGATTGGCCGAAAAATTACAATTGATGGGGATAGGTGAACTTGCTCAAGAGTCATTGGCATTGCATGAGATGGTTTCCGCTACAGGTGGGGATCCTGAGGAGACCATAGAGAAGATGTCAAACTTGTTGAGAGAAATTAAACATTTCGTGCAAACTGAAAATCCGGACCTGGATGCTACGGCAAGAGAAACTTTGTCTCCTAGTAGCAGTGGGCAAACTACTGATGGTAATCAGAATACTCTGGTTATACCAGATGATTTCCGCTGTCCGATTTCTCTGGAGTTAATGAAGGATCCGGTCATTGTTTCAACTGGCAAGGTACATGTTTCTGAGGCTTTCTGCTTGTGATGGTTTCCAGTCAATTTAATCAAGTTGGATTTAGTGGCTATCTCATGAAAAGTTCAATCACGTATTAAACATGTGTTCCGGGCCACTCATCTCTGCACAGGTTCTCATAAAGATTTTTCTTTCGTTATCTTTACACAGTTTCTTATCCTGGGCTTCTTTCTGCTCTTTCTTCCGTTTGCTGCAGACCTATGAACGTGCATGCATCGAAAAGTGGTTAGACGCAGGGCACGGGACTTGTCCGAAGACACAACAGGCACTAACGAGTACTACCCTTACTCCCAATTATGTCTTACGTAGTCTCATAGCTCAGTGGTGTGAAGCAAATGACATAGAACCACCAAGACCCAGTAGTTCACGGTCAAATAAAACAGCATCCTCTTGCTCTCCTGCTGAACGAATTAAGATCATAGGTCTGCTCTGGAAGCTCACATCTGGCAGCCCAGAAGATCAAAGAGCAGCTGCTGGTGAAATCCGTCTTCTTGCCAAACGCAACGCTGACAATCGTGTGGCGATAGCTGAAGCGGGTGCAATACCTCTTCTTGTTGGCCTCCTGTCAACACCTGACTCGCGCACCCAGGAGCATGCTGTGACAGCGCTTCTCAACCTTTCGATATGCGAAGAAAACAAAGTTATTATTGTATCCTCTGGAGCAGTTCCTGGTATAGTTCAGGTTCTTAAGAAGGGAAGCATGGAAGCTAGAGAGAACGCTGCAGCCACGCTTTTCAGCCTCTCAGTACTGGATGAGAACAAGGTAACAATCGGTGGTTCAGGAGCAATCCCACCGCTAGTGACATTACTAAGTGAAGGAACACAGAGAGGTAAAAAAGATGCCGCAACGGCACTTTTCAACTTGTGCATTTACCAAGGTAATAAGGGAAAGGCAGTGAGAGCCGGAGTTGTGCCCACCTTGATGAGACTTTTGACTGAACCAGGTGGCGGAATGGTGGATGAAGCATTAGCCATACTGGCCATTCTTTCCAGCCATCATGATGGCAAGGCAGCTATAGGGGGAGCGGAAGCTGTTCCGGTTTTGGTAGATGTTATTACAAATGGATCTCCTAGAAACAAGGAGAATGCAGCCGCAGTCTTGGTGCACCTTTGCTCTGGAGACCAGAATCACCTAGCGCAGGCTCGGGATCTGGGAGTTACAGGCCCTTTGGTGGACTTGGCACAAAATGGAACAGACAGAGGGAAACGCAAAGCTGCTCAGTTACTAGAACGCTTGAGTAGGTTCGGCGAGCAGCAAAAGCTTGGACAAAGTGAATCACAATCCCAATCTCAGCCGCAACTTTCAACGGTTGATAGCGAAGGTGCATTTTGACTAATTTTTATGTTCATTTTTGTCAACTGCATCTTTGGCCCAATTTTATTTATTGAGGGCGCAGCTGAACGGGAGGTGGAAGATCACCTTCTTCATCCGAAGTCATTGATTTGTTGGCTTGGGGGTTGATCATACTCGATAGTTACTCGCACGAAGATTCCGAATCAGGAAACTCTGCCCCACTTTCTTGTATCTCTACTTGTCCCCTTTGTTACTTGTTCCGTTAAAAATTTAACGGGTTCATTAACACGGTTAATTAATTATTGTAAGACAGTAGGAAGTGGGACGGAGATTGGGTCAGAAGATTCAGTAGGCGTTGGAAGTAAAGCGAGGTTGCCTCCTATGCGCCTGACCTGCAGTACTTGGGTTGTATCATAATGTAACTGTATTATGTATCGACTGCATCCTCTGTTTTTTGCTGGAGAGATGTTCTTTTATTCACATTTTGACCTACAGGTATATCAATTGTCAGGGTGTTAACTTCCAAGTGAAAGGCGGGTCCTCCATACTCGATTGGTACTTGTGTAACTGGGTTCGTTTTGCATTCTCTTTTCAACTAGTTCTAATGTTCCATTTCTTCACGGGTTCATACAGTTTTTAATGTATCAAATAATAATATATTCAGTATAATAAATTTATGAAAAATTAGTTCATCTTTAAAAGTTATGGATTAAATTGATTATTAGAATAATGATATGAATATTATATATTTATCTGTTATGGAATATTCAGAAATATAAACTAAAGATCATGTGTTAGGTGTTACTTCATCTATTATAAAAAAAAATCTAAATGTAAAATATAAAAACTGATGGGAGTATAAAACACAGCCTCCCTCAAACCATGTTTTAAATGGATAAGTTACGTTACATCACAACATAAAGAAATAAGAAAAAAAGGTATGACCTCAAACTATATTGTCTAATATAATTTGCACAAGCAGTAAAAAAGTAAGACCAAATTATGCAATAAATAAAGCAAACAGATTAATCAAGAGACCGAACAATTATGCATGAACTATAACTAAACTTGTCTCTAAACTTCTCAAAATTGTACAAAGCCAACAACTCCGATTAATCACTACTTGAAATTGAGTTTGATTAATGTTGATTTCATGAAAGAAGCATGAAATTGGGTCCAGATTCATGTATGTATCATTGAAAATGATGAATGTGAATTGAATTTGGCCATGTGTTGTAAGTTAGAGAAACTTTGTGAAATTGAATGATAACTTGCATATCAAGAAAACATGTAAATTGTATGCAATTTATATGAAAGTGTATGAATTTTGAAGCATACTTGTATGATTGGCCAAGTTTGCCTGTATTGCAAGTAATGAGATGAAAAGGTACATGTGTGCATGAATGTATGGCCGAATGCTTATTATGCAAGTTACCAATGTATGAATGTTTGAAAAGCATGTATGAATGCTTGTTTTGATCCATATGAATGTTACAACATGTATGCTAATGTGTTAGTGGCATGAAGTATACAAAGTTGTTTGTATATTTAAATGCATGTTCTTATGAATATATGTATGTCACACTACTATCTTACACTAATGTCTTTACTTTAAAGTCTTGTAATTAAGCGAGATCATTATGACTCCTCTATCTTTCCTGGGAATGTTCTTACAATGACTAAGGAGTTGAGAGGCTATAGTATAAGATTTTGTTACATGAATGACACATGTATTTGTTACATAGCCGAATATACAAGTGACATAAATGAGAACCTTCTTGGAAGGCTCATTAAGAATATGTGTATGAAACTAGGGAAACATGTTTGTATGTTTCTAATTGAATGTTATATGCACCTATTTTGCCATGTATGAACATGAATGAAGTAGTTTTATACAGTTGTTGCTAGTTTGAGTCTTGTTATGTATGATTGAACATTGAATATATGATTTGCATCATTGTAGATGACATGTAAGAATATAATTGCTGAGTTGAACAAGGATCTGAAATTGGATGGTGAAAACTATTCAACTTGGCAACAAAATGTTAAGTTCATATTGATTGAGCAAGATGCACTTGAGGTGTTGACCAGTGAGGTTAATCCACCAGGTGAAGAGGAGGATAGTGTTGCTTATGTGGCTTACACTAAGAAAAACTCTATATGTAGGGTTACCCCCCTCTCCATTATGATGGATGCGATCATGGTGGAGTTCTTGGTCCTTGATAGTGCCAAAGAAATTTGGGACGTTGTCAAGACCAAATATGGTGACATTTCTATTGAGAAACAAAGGTTAATGATTTTAAAGTTTGAGAACTATGTCAAGAGAGCTGATCACACCATGAGCTCCCACTTGCGTGAGATGTCACACATGATACACTAGTTGAAACAAGCTGGCCATGACCTCACTGATGAAAAAAAAAAGTGCAAGCTATCATAAGGTCTTTGCCGGATAAGGAATGACAGTTGATGAAGGTCAACTTGCGTCATAATCCTCAAATTAAGTCATGTGATGACATTGCCCCCCAACTACTTCTTCAGGCCGAAGTAATGGCTCTTAAGGACCACTCCAAGGCATATGTTGTCACAACTTCCTCCAACAAGAAAGGAGAGAAAAAGAAGGTGAAGTGGTTCAAAGGTGGCAATGACAAAGGCAAAGAAGGAGGAAATTGACTCAACTTGAAAACGTTCAAGAAAAAGATGGATGTTTCCAAGCTCAAGTGCTTCAATTGTGGAAAGAAGGGACACTTTGTAAAAGATTTCAAGAGTCTTTCCAAGGTATATGTATCTACTATTTCTAATGTACATCTTGTGTCATGTACAATGCTAACTGAAAGTAATTCTTTGTGGATTGTAGATTCAGGAGCAACAGACCACATAACCCGAGACAAGTCTTGGTTCGTGCCTTACAGGAAACTCCTAAGAGGTGTAAAGTATGTATTAGTGGGAAATTCGAATGTAATAGAAGTAGTAGGATGGGGACTTGAAAAGTTCCAATGTGTAATGAATATTTTATTTATCTCGTGGACACATTACATGTACCTAATATTTATATAAATTTAATTTCTATAAGTAGTCTATTGAAGTACAATTATAGCCCGTCATTTTTCTAATAATAGTTTGACTATTATAAAAGATAATCAAGTTATCTCTGAATGCTTAGTTAATAATGGTTTGTATGAGCTTAAACCTAGTTGTCATACTAACTCTTCATCTAGTTGCCATGTGACTGAGGTAACAAATGAAATGACTTGGCATGAAAGGCTTGGACATATTGGCCAAGATAGGATGAATAAGTTAGCCAAAAGTGGCTTACTTGGATCCTTATCTAAGGTCACCTTGCAAAGTTGCCAAGCTTGCCTTGAAGGAAAGGCAACAAGAAAGCCTTTTGGGTGCGACACTACAAGAGAAGAAGCACTAAGTTTAGTACATTCTGACTTGTGTGGACCAATGAGGATCACATCTAGAAATGGTTTTAGATACTTTATAACGTTCACTGATAACTATACTAGATTCACTCATGTGTTATTACTCAATAAAATGGTCGAGGCCTTATCATACTTTGAGAACTATTTCCATTTGATTGAGAAACAATTGGGTAAGAAAATAAAATCCTTAAGAACTAACAGAGGTGGAGAGTATAGTTCATCAACATTCAAATCATTTTATGAAATGAAATGCATTGAGAGGGAGTTAACTCTTCCTTGGACACCACAAAAAAGTAGAGTGTCCGAGAGGAAGAATAGAACTCTTATGGACATGTTTAGGTCCATGATGGCTAAGGCCAACTTGGACATCACCTATTGGAGTGATGCATTGCTTTGTGCAGTAAACATACTCAATAGGGTACCTACTAAGAATATAGATTCTTCTCCTTATGAGTTATGGAATAAGAGATGCCCAAATTTGAGCTACATGCATCCTTGGGGGTGTTTAACTTATGTGCATGTTCCGGACCATCCTTTGGGAAAGTTAGGTCCACGGGGAAAGAGATGTTCTTTCTTCAGTTACAGTGCACAATCAAAGGGGTATGTGTTCTTGGACATAAGTCACAAGAATGCATTGGTGTTTGACGCCAAGAATGCCAACTTTCTAGAAAATAAGTTTCCTAAAGTTGGTGAATGTAATGATATAACCTCGTTTGGTCCAATCCTAGATTACTACTTGCTATTGTAGCTAATATGGATCTAGAATTACATCAAATGGATGTAAAGATCGCCTTCCTCAATGGTGATTGAGTGAAGAGATCTATATGAGACAAGTTTTTGTCAAAGATGGTCTGACGGACAAGGTTTGCAGACTCAAGAAGTTTATATATGGTCTCAAACAAGCTTCAAGACAATGATACTTGAAATTTCACCATGCAGTCACTAGTTATGGCTATGTGATGATGCATTAAGACCTTTAGGTTTACTTGTTCTCATCTAGTTCTGGATATGCTATCATGACCTTGTATGTCGATGACATACTCATAGCAAGTAGTGGAGTTGAGTTGCTCAAAACCATCAAAGGATGGTTGTCCTCCACGTTTGACATGAAAGACATGCGGAAAGCTTCTTTCATTCTAGGTGTTAAGATACACCGGAATAGAAAGGAGAAGTTGTTAGAACTCTTACAAGAACCTTATGTTGATAACATTCTAGAGTGGTTCAACTTAACCAACTCAAAACCCATGAACACCCCACTTGCATATGGGTGCAAGATTGGAGAGGACATGTTTCCTAAGACTCCAAAAGATTAGGAATAAATGACAAACATACCATATCTGAGTGTTATTGGATCCTTAATGTATGTCATGTTGTGTACAAGGCCTGACATTAGCCAAGCAGTTGGCTCGTTAGCACGATATTCTTCAAACTCTGGAATACAGCATTGGAAGAGTGTCAAGAGGGTTCTATGGTACTTAAAAGGTACCAATGATTATTGGCTATGTTATGAAGGCACAAAACTTGATTTACATGGATACTCTGATCCTGATTAGGGTAGAGATAAGGACTCCAGCAAGTCTACATCAGGATATGTATTTATGCTTAATGGTAGGGCAACTACTTGGTGTAGTAAGAAATATACCTGTATAGCATTATCAACTATGAAGGATGAGTTTATTTCATGTGCCTCAGCTGTATAAGAGGCTCTGTGGTTAGGATTTTTCCTGAAAAACTTGGAATCTTGTGTTGTGGTAGAAAAGCCTAGTACTATTTATAGTGATAGTGTGGTGGCCATGGATTATACCAAATATCCCAAGTATCATGGAAAAACTAAACACATAAGCATGAAATAAAACTTTGTAAGAGATGCAATTAAAGATGGTGCAGTCAAAATTAAGTACATTTCTACAGACCTCATGGTGGCATATCCTCTCACTAAGCCATTGGCACCACTTATATTTTCTTGACATGTTAGAGCAATGGGTCTATGTATAGTGTAAATTGTTGACTTTAACTTCACTACTTCGGTGTCATATTTGTACTATATTGGATGATTAAATTAAGTTCTTTCTTTATCATCAAATACTTCGGTGTCATATTTGTACTATATTGGTAAGGGGAGTACACTATTGGTGTTTTAAGAGGGAGAAATGACACACCCCTCTACATTAATTGGACATCATTCCGAGTGGGAGTGGTGTAAATAAAACACCCTATCAGTGTTATTCTGGAACTTCACAGATGTGTTCTAAGTGTTCCATGTCCATGAAATGTGGCCAAAGAGATAATGTAAGCAAGTTGTTTTTGTTCTTGCTTAATGTGTGATTCTTTGGCTCAGACTCTTAGTGACTTTACCTCACTATTAGCAAATTGTGTCAACAAGATTACTTTGATTGGTTGTTGAAGGTCTTAAGTGAATAAGACTGGAATATCCTCTTTTTAGGTAGTTAAGTTGACACAATAACCTAAGTAGTTCAAGATAATAGGAAAGATGTTACAGACCACCCCAGGACGTTGGTAATTTTTTTTGAATATTTTATTCAGGGGTCGGATTCTGTAGTACCGAGACTCCATCTTAAACGTGCAGGGCACATTTTTTGTTAAGTATCATGTTTCAAGACTTGATTTAAGACTCATTTCCAAGGGATTTCATATTTTGGTTTTGGTACGTGAATCCCGAGCCATTTTGCCAAATTTTAGTTTCGGGGGCAAAATGATCATTTTGGAAAATTGGACAAAATTGGAATTATATTGGACACATAATTTGTGCCATTTTGAAGGAGGTATAAGGATGAATTATTTTGTTATGATATGAGATAATCTGATGAGAGATATTTGGAAAGTGGATGACACATGTCACAAAAGTGGTGAAGGAAATTATCACATCTTATTAATATTTTATGATTGGAGTTAATGGAGAGGAAATGAGATATTTTGGATTATCTTATGGTTGGAATTAAAAAGAGGGAAAAAAGATATATTATTATTTTGTATAAGGATATAATTAGAAAGGAAAGAGGAAAGAGAAAACAAAAAGTGTTCATCTTCTTACTCTTCCCTTCTCATGACTGAAATTATGGAGCTCTCTTGGGCAAAAAGGGGCTTCATGAACTCCTTCCATTTTTGCTTGAGGAAATGGTGGATTCATGGCTAATTTATTAAGGTAACAAGCTTTCCTCCTTGTGTTCTTCCTTTCTTGGCTGAATTTAGGCATTTTCATGAGCTATGCCTTGAGCCATTTTCTTGAATCATGAAGATTGACATGAAAGTGAGGTTCCAAATGGTTGTATGGATGCTTAGCAACACTTTTTGTAATTGGGTCTTCATCTCTTTGTCCTCTTCTTGCTTGGCCGATTTCTTGATGTGAGCTAGGGATTTTTTTGATCTCTTGATTTGATGAAGATGAGATGCAATTATGATGCTAAAGTGTTGTGAGAATGCTTAATGGCTCAATTCTTGCTTGGGTTGTCTTGGAAATGCCCTCCTTTGGTTGTTCTTGGTTTGGCCAATTTTTAGGGGGAATTATTTAAGGATATGTTCTTTGTTGAATTGATGATGGAATTGAGCTTCTAAATTGATATGAGGATGATTGGATCACTCTTCTTTGATTGTTCATTTTGGACGAATTTAATGGGAGATTATTCAAGATTGATGTTCTTAGTCAATTGTTGGAATTGACTTGAATTAGGAATGAAATTGAATTCCTAAATAAGTATGTGG
>JBBYHH010538446.1:0-10903 GCA_038382905.1 Daphne laureola
ATCACCTCGTCGGCCACCAACAGCATGTCGTGACGATCCAGCACCGGCTTGATCTTCTCGAAATAGGTCCGCGGCGGCACCACCACGCCCCCACCTGTCGTATAGTACACTTGCCCGTCGTAACCGGTCACATGATGCGCGTACCCTGTTTCAGTCGCGCCTCCGCTGGACCGCAACATCTGCTGTGGTACAACCTGTTGCTGAATGGCAGCAGGCATGGGTGGCTGATGATGCGGATGGGGCTGGCTTCCTAGTGGCGCTACCATGTTGTACACATGTTGCTCTCTGTATAATTCAGATGGCATTCTCGGCACATTCGCATAGTAACCTCCGGCCTGAGGTGGTTGTCCGGCCAATTGTCGCATCATTTGCGGTGGTGCTGCAGCTGAGGCCGCTGGATTTGCCGAAACTTGTGGATGAGCGTGATAGACTGTACCTGGAGCCGGAGCTTGGACCATGTACACCGGATGATCCGCAGCCGTTAATGTCGGGCCCGGCATAGTGGATACGGTCGTCGCTTGAAAACCTGCTCCCTGAATTTGCTTTTCCGTCCAGTAGCCGGTCGGAGCACCGGACACCGGTTGTTGCAAGGTAACAGGCACGTTGACCGGAGTCCCTTTGTCCGGGATCTTCTGAGCGTAGTATTCACCGATATATTGAACCGGATGATTATCCCCCTCAGCAATCCTCTTCCTATAAGCTGCAGCTAGTTGTTGCTGCTCTTGATCCCTGATTTGCAGCCTCTGCAACTCTTGTAACTGCCTCTGTATTTCAATCGGATTCAGAGCGTGATCCGATCCGACAAGTTCGGGTATATGAGGCTGCTGCGGGACGGCAGGTTCCGGAACAGGATCGTGGATTTTCAACGGCGGCTGAGCAGCCATCCTCTTCTCAAGTCCAAACAAGAAATCGACATTATTCTGCGGAATAGCTGCAATTTTTTCACCTCCTCCAGGGACAGGACCCGAATTGAGTGCCTCCATGAACCGATCGCGATCAGATCTGTCCCCCTCGGATCCGAAACTCGGATGAGAGCTACCGGTGTGGAAGACGAAGAGCCTCATCCTGGCAGGCTTGGCGGTGGCTCGATAAAGGCGATCGTACTCGTGCATCATGTGTTCAAGATCGTCGTCGTTGGTGACAGATATGAGCGCGTCGAGGTCCTCTCCAGGGAGCTGATACTTGAAGGAAACTTCACCAGCGTCGCCGCCGCACAGAGCGGAGAGCTTGGAGACCATAGATGCGAACTTGATAGTGCGATCGACGGCGAAGATCTTGGTCTCACCGCCGACATATGCAAGCTGGTTGTCGTGAGGACGGGGATGGATCTTGCCGCCATAGCTGCACATAAACTTGGCCTTGTAGTTGGGATTCTGCAGCTGCTCTTCCCATGGCGTGGTGTTCTCGAAGTCGATCTCGCGAGATCGAGGCGAGGAGTTGCCGGAGTCAGGGTAATTGTATGAGTAGTTCTCCATGTGGATATGATGATCTCGCTCAGCTCTGAGTATACTTCTACTAGGCGGCCATGGCAGTGAGTGGGTGAGGTTGTTGTTGGAAAAAGTAAGGTTGTGTGTATGTATATTACGGTGGTGGGCTAAGAGCATCTATCTATAAAACACTCTTCATTTCTTTTATATCTTTATTTTTAGAGAGTTCTAAATATTTTTTTATTTAATAATTTTGTTATCTTATTTTTTAGAATAGAGAAAGAGAAAAAAAAATTAAAAGTCTTTTTTAAATTTAGAATACTCTTTAAATTTTAAAAAATCTTCCTAAATTCATTTTTTATAAATTTATCTTCTCTATCTTCTCCCTAAATTATTTTTTATTGATTTAAATATCTTTCTCCTTTCTCCTCTCTCCACTCTCTAAATATTTTCTTAATTATTAATAAAAAATATATAATATTTTATTATTATAATAAATACATAATTTTCCAAAATAACAAAACTGTTAAAATTAAAGTACTATTTTTTTTAAAAATATAATTTTTATCTCTTCATTTAAAAAAATATATATAAAAACTGTTGGAGATGTTTAAGAGTGTGAATTGAGTTGATTGGGTTTAGACTTTAGATATGCTATACTATTTTCCTTCAAATTATTAGTAGTAGTTAACACTGTTAATTTTTTCTTATTACAAAATATTCTCTCTCCATTAAAAAATTATTAAAATATTTATTATCATAAAATTATTAAAATAGTTTTTTTATTTAATAAATTTTTATACATAAATTTACCTAACTTTCAAATTAATTACTACTACAACATATGTGGCGTTTCGATAAGAGACACGTATCATTAGCATGCTGCATACTGCCTGCCTGCCTGAGGTATTTATAATAGTAAAGTAATAAAATGTGAAAAGAAGAAGAGGACAAAAAGGGAAAACGACTCTGGTGTAGTAATGGAAACAATAGAGTAGAGTGGTGGCACCATAGCTCCGTTGGATTGGGTTGGGTTGGGTTGGGTTGGGTACATGTTTCCCAAACAATTACAAGAAAAATATGATATTTTATGATCGGTTTAGTTTTAGAAAAAAAAAAATAGTTTCATTTCTAAATTTTTATTATATAATTAATTTCTAAATAATAAAAAATCTTGTTTTTTAAATATTAAAAAACTCTAATATTAAACTATATATCATTATTTGAAGATTTTCTAATTTAATATTAAAATTTTATAAAATTTAAAAAATAAGATTTTTTATCATTTAAAATCTAATTATATGATTAAATATTTACAAATAAAAATTAAAGATGAAAACTTATAAAATTTTTCACAATAAAACGGACCATTAGCTTCCTCCAAATGTAATGTTCCATTTTCATTAGACAAATGAAGGAGGAATAACACATTTGAGTAGAAATAACATTAACGGAAAAAAAATAGATATTTTGTCAAAACATATACTCCCTTCCTCTCAAAATATTTCAAGAGTTTGAGTGAGTACACGGATTAATGGGATCGATTGTTTTTTGGGACAGTTTAAACAATAATATAATTGAATCTTTTAGGATCGAGGAAAACGATGAAATAAATATACTATAATAAAAATAACTTTTAAAGTGAAAAAATTATGTACAATAAAGTACCAAGTCTAAAATAAGGAGTAAAGTGGAAGGAAGGGTAATGAGTTGAAACCTACAATTACAAGTTACACCCTAACCAAAAAAATCAGCCAGCTGACAGTTTATGTTTTTTATTTTATTTATTAATGCCCTAATCACACTTTTAACTTTTTTAACACTGATAATTTTGTATACTTAATTTACTTCATAACTTCAAAAATTTCAGCACTTCAAGGTCCAAAGATGTCGGTATTTTGGCCTTAGCGCCCTTCTCCTCGAGAGCCGCCTCTTTAGTGTAGGTGTTCTTTCATCCGTCTTCATCATTTTTTCACAATGTGATTCTTAATTTATTTAAAATTTGGTGGTTTGTGTTCCATCTGTTCAATCATTCTTGTCCAGATCAACTATTTTTGTCTTTTCTCTACTTTTCTTTTTGTTCAAGTCTGACTCGTTGAATAAGTTTTGCCATGAAAGTTCTTGAAAACACCATGTCAAGTCTTCAATTGTTGAGAGAAGAGGAAGAAGTCGTGATGTCTATCATGCTCCGTCCCAAAGCTACTCGCTACGGTCCTCTTAGCGAAACCGGCCCGTGCGGACTACATAGTCGCGGCCTTCTCCTGGGTATGGCCGCACTCTATTTGCAAGACCACGATGCTGGAAGTAGGCAGTTTCGGCCGTACCAAGAAAAAGTTGAAGATCACAGGAGATGCAACAAGAGTGGTGGAACAAGCTATTCTGGGATTGATGGACTGTGAGCCCCCAGCCAAGTATTAAATCAGTCATCTAGTGGTTGGGGTGAAAGAGGTCATCCATGTTGTTGTTTTAGTAGTAAGTTTATTTTGGAGCCTTTTTTGTTTGGTTGCTACTTTAGTTTCTTTCTGGTTTGCTATTGTTTTTCTGTTACTCAAGT
The DNA here is from genome assembly GCA_038382905.1 of Daphne laureola. Taxonomy (NCBI): domain Eukaryota; kingdom Viridiplantae; phylum Streptophyta; class Magnoliopsida; order Malvales; family Thymelaeaceae; genus Daphne; species Daphne laureola. The sequence continues at coordinate 3,982 of JBBYHH010538446.1, forward strand.
TCAAATGATTCTTGGGTTTCCCTCGTTAGCGCACCGCTATGACACATCAACATCATTTTGTTCTTTACGAATATATCAGAAATGTTGGGGACTCGCATTACCTATCTATCATTTTCTCATGGCAATGATGGTCCTCGCAAGCCTTCATAGGCAGGATTATGGATGACAACGGTTTGGATTATCCGTAGATGGGATATAACCACGACCACTAACCGCGGTTTTTTTTATATCCATGGTTTTGCAGATTTTCTCAAGCGGAGTTTACTTGCCACCCATAACCACGGTTATCCGCGGTTTTAACCACGGATATTTTCAGACATTTATTTATCACCAAATATAAATTTAACTATGCAATACAACTTAAAATCTTAAATACAATCCTACATCAATTGTCCACACATATAAAATACTCTTCTAAATTACTTCCCATAAACCACATTGACCATTATATTCCTCCACGTATGTCCCTGCATATGTCGATTCAATTTTGATTTATCAATAATTACTAGGATAAGAGGATTGAGTTTAGATGTGTTTGATTTTGGTGGGCTAGCGTAGTGATTGTATGGTAGTTTTAATAGATTAGTAAGGGATTGTCGGATTGAGCTTAATTGAATTGGGTTTCGCGGTTAGCGGGTACCCACTATTCGCGGTTAGCGGATATCACTAAACCACAACCGTAACCGTCAGGGTCGCGATTTTCTTTAGCCACTCATGACCACGAAATCATGGATAAAACCGTCAATTGCAGTGCAGATATCCACGGTTTATGGTTTTAACCAATTCACTGTCATCCCTAGACATGATTGAAAAACCCAAAGTCACTTTGTCACTTTGGTCATAACTTTATGTTAGGCTGAGATACTTTTGGACCTATTAAAGGCTGAGATACTTTTGGACCTATGTATGGTGCTGCTACTCTTTGAGTATGACTTGTTTTGTTAGAATTTTTTTCTAATAAATTTTGGTGAAAAAATCAGCACTTCTTACTACAGTAATAGTGTTTAAAAGTAAAACATAAGAAATTTAGCAGAACACTTTTAGTTGAATTCGAATACCAAAATAATTGGAAAGAGAAACCAATGAAAATAAATGGTTACGGGGTAGGAAGGAAGGAGCATGACGGCATTGACCGAAGAGTGCAAGCAAGAGGAGATAAGAGAGCGACGTTTTGACTTTATGTTGATAAAGTGAAAGAGATTTTTCACGAACCCGGACGGACCAAAATAAGTATGCAATAGAGCCAGGAAATTCGTTATTTCAAAGAAAATTTATGTCCCAATCATGTAACATGAAGAGAAAAAACCATAAATTATAGTAGTACCTTTAGAAAAGAAAAAACAAATGATGCAATTATTCAAGGAGGGAGGAGTATACGTCATCAAATATAGTTAAAAAAAAATGAGTTTCTGAAGATAATGTGTAGTTCTTTCTTCATGCAATGTAGCAGATACTTCTGTGGTTTGAACTCAAACCCCAGGGTGGAGTCAGATAGGAATTTTGGACAAAAAATGCAGGTTACAGTAGAATATTAGGAATTTCTCTTTGTACCTTCATCATGTTCAGCTCAAGCCACCAAATTTTCTATAACAACCTTAACAGTAGTAATACAAACACAGTTTAAGGTTTTGTTTTGGGGGTGAGGCTTCCAACAGCAGAGACTGACTGCTAAAGCCAAACCATGCTTCTAATTCAAGATGAGTTTCAAGTAGACGAATTGGCAGCAACTTCTCCATTCTCAGCCTTGTTATCTAGAGAAGCACTTGGGAGATCCGGACCAGGTGGAATTTTTCCAGGGTAGTTTGTCATGCTGGTATCTGAACCTATCATACTGGAAATGGGATAAGAATAACAGTGAACAAGCAGTAGACAGCAGTAATGAACTAGTTTAAGTTTGTGTCAATAGCGAGCTCAGGTATGCCAAGTGCAGGTTACCTATTGTCCACAATGACCATGGAGCGCAGCTCACAGTTTGCAAAGCTGTGTGGAAGGTTCAAAATAGTTATTTCTGTCAAATGGGGATGATGCATCTCGAGTTTGAACAACTAGTCGAAACAAAAACATGGAAGTTGAGTAGCGTTTATGTCCATAATCAGATGAGTCTCAAAATGCTTACTGTTTGCAGATTTCTTTCTTCATCTCCAGTGGATAACCAATTGCTAATGCAGTTAAGGTATGGAACAGGAATCCACTATGAGTAACAATTGCTATCTCCTTCTCATTTCGTGTCCACAACCTGCAAAATTAAACTTGACACTTATATCTATATGGACTTGAATCCTACTTTATGTTGAAAAATCTTGTGATGGCCCTTATCATACAGAATTAAAGACTACACCTTGTTCCTACCCATTTTCAGACCATTGATTAAAGGGAAATAACCTTGTCAAGGAAAGGAACTCACCAATTCAAGAACTTTGATCCCCTTGCTTGAAGATCTTCTTTTGTCTCCCTAACATCAGCTTTCCATAGAGTATCTTCATCACTTTCTATCTGAAATGAGAACTGATAGTCATTAAGGCTATGTTCTTGAGAAGTAAGTGATAGTAGTATTAGATAATAGGGGAGAAAAAACTTGAAAACAGAGAAAGAATTCTTTTGTGCCAGTTTTGATCCACACTACAGCCTCAAAGTTCTAAGAATAATAATAAATAAAAAAGACTTTTTTCCTTCATTAAAATAAAAGGTCTTTGCTTTTCTAATGTCTTACCAGTGAGAAATCAACAGCAGGAAAAAGGAACTCATATTCACTCAAACTTCTCCTCCTATCACAAGGGTGAACCCCCTGCAAAACCAGAAACCTGAACATTAACACAGACATTGCAACCTTCATCACACTTAACTTTATGTAGATGCTGGTATGAGTGAGAAAAGAACTGAATTGGCACATCAAATGAGATGAAGATATTTTACCATCTAACTATTGGCAAAGTTCTAAGCTCACCACACAAGTGGCCTAACCTATCCCATTTATAGTTACATGATGACAATTTAGTAGCCACTTGTCAAAACGCACCAAATGTTCTCGGCATTGTTCCACAGCAATAATAGGAGGACTGTCTACACTGGAAATTGCAGCACGGTGACTGTTTCCAGCATTTGCGACCATAAGTGGTACTGCATCCATTCCATCTGTGTAGCCCTCACCACCAAATACACCAACAGCTGTTTGCATAGTCCTACAAGGTAAATTGAGTGCAGTGAACATCAAGCACTTAAACATGTCAGGTATACCATCAATTCCCAAAAGAGTTAGAATATTACAGCAAATTAAACTTTTTGATTTTATCCAACAAAGAAGAAAAAATGTGAACTGCATGAGAAGCCATAAATTTGAACAATAAGTGTTGATAACCAAACCCTACAAGACAAAAACCTTACAACCCTGAAGTGCAAGGTTTATACTGAAGCAATACCAAGGATGAAACTAATATATCTGCAAAGTTAAATACCAATTTTCTGGCCGTCTAACTCATACTCGGCTATATATTTGGACACTATTAAGCACTCACATTCTCTAAAACAAAATAAGAGAACAACGAAGTTCCCAATATGAAGTAAATCACACGAAGTCAACACACAAGAAACAGAAATGGATAAAGCTTTATCTATTGTCACACTGTTACTGTATGTTTTGACATGGCTGCGAGCAACTTAAGCTACATCGGCCAACCCCTGCCTTCCTTTAGAGGTATTACATAAATATCATAACAAGCCGTTCCGTAACTTCATGTCAAGTAATCAACTCACCTTTACACTACCTACCTGGCAATTGTTCTGAAATTACCAGTTATAAAATTCAACTAGTTTAATAAAACTTCCCAGAAAAAATAAACCAGTTGATGTATGATATCAAATCTGAGAAACCAATATTAGAAAACTCTGGATTATCTCTCAAAAATGCAAAAGAAAAACAAAGACCAATGTACCAGTTTACAAGAATCTTCCAGGTAGAACACTAGAACCAAAGGAAAAGAAAAGTTAACTTCATGAGTGACTGAATTCCTAAGAAACCAACAACAGGTCCACCTCAAACAAATATGTCCAACCATCAGTCGGAAGGAAACTTAATGGAAGATCTATGTAAAGCATGGCAAACTATGCTAACCATTCACAGAAGTATGAGAGGTGCCATCAAATACCTCATCAACGGAGAAGAAATGACCAACTCAATCCTCTTGGAAAGGCCACAGGCATGGACATGCCTACGTAGATTATCAATCTGTGAAAATTAATGACATGACTAACCAGAGGACAATATTCCTTTATTGGGAAACTTCTCAAAAGGAGGAAGGTTATATTGAGATTGCAATTCAAATGGACAATAATGATCAGCAGTTCCTTGCCTGTTGCCAACCTAATTCAGTCACTTGTGCATCAAGATATTTAGGAGACATGTAGGCTTGGTAGTTCTTGTCACCTTCTACATTATGGATCCCTTGTGCATGCCTAACCTGGACGTACAGTTTGATAAGAGTACGTTTTTGTTTTTGTTTTTGTTTTTTTGTTTTTTTTTTCAAACAAGAGCTAATATCAGACACAATCTTGGCTGTCCTCCAACACAGCACAGATATATAGCAGCTACATTAATAGTATATGAAACTGGAACAGATACAAGACTGACCAGGTGAATGGTTTTGCAGCGATGCAATGGATACAGGGTTGGAGCTCTTCCACCATCCATAGCTCCACCTATATATGACGCAACTTAGAAATTTCATTTTAAAAAGCAAAAATGAGGGGCAAAAAGTACTCCTAAAATGCCATAGAATGTTGAGAACAAAAAAGATAGAGTAAATACTTTATAGCAATATCAAGCGACCATAATAACTACTCCTGTTCATTGTTCAACCTTTGGTCACTATACACAAAATGATTATCTTCGGAGGAAAAGGTAAAATGAAATTATCAGCTATCAACAACCACATCTGAGAATCTGAATTCATGTTCACTCCCCTGGATAATTCAGTAACCAACCATTCTTTTAAGAGGGGGAAAAACAAAAAAAGAAAAGGAACGGCCGCGAGAAGTGAAGAACCGAGGACCGGTAGAGCAAATAAACCCAGACGGGGAACAATTCGTGCTTCATTTCACTTTACGGACTCCTAAGAGGCGCAGTAACAGCAAGATGCAAAAGAAAAGAAAAGAAAGAACGAAGAGAGAGTTTCAAAGAGGGGAAAAGTTACCAGAGAGGGTGAGAACAGGAGACGAAAGGCGATGAGTTGGGCGGGATCTGATGAAGAATGCGAAAGAGCTGGGTTTGGAAGAAAGTGAAAATGAAGAGCAACCAGTTGAAGGTGAAGAAGCTTTAAGAGTGGTGGCCGTGGCACTGCAATTTGTGGAAAACAACAAACTCATCCTTGTCTGGATTTTCTGATTTGTGGTGCATGTTTTCTTTCCTTACGATTTCCTCCACTTCAATATGGAGTATATATTAGTAATTGATAGTTTAATTATGTGTATAAGGAATTGACAGAATTATAAATATTTTTTTTGAACAGCTATAACTTATAAGAGGGTTTTATTAGAGAAAAAGGAGTAAAAAATTTGGGGAAAGGGGGGTCTAATCCAACCATACTCAGCAACGCTTACACCCATGAGGGGCGGCTGACTAAGCCACAAGTCTAATCGATGGTGACCCAACCCACCTTTCAACAAGCAGAACAAGAACCTGTATGGCTGCAAGCCAAAACAAACTTGCAGCCTCGGACTGAAATGTACGAAACCCAACCACCTGTCGAAACACAGCAAATCCACACCCTAAATACAATTTAACCCTGCACCAATCAGCAAATCATAGAGCACATCCAAGTGATATTATCCTATGCCATCAGCTACTTGAAGGAAGATGATCTGGGCTGAGATACAAAGGTTGTTTGGGGATAGTAAAGAAGAGGGATTGAGAGTGGGTAGTTTGAAAGGGAAAAACGTAGCATTGCTAGAAAAATGGAGATGACGGTGGCTTAAGGGGGGGTATCGGTTATGGGCGAAGTTGGTTGCAAGTATTCATAGTGGGAGACCTGGTACGTTACAGATGGGAGAGACTAAGGGAGGGTGGAGTGTATGGAACGATATTAGAAATGTGGTTGTGGAGGTAGAGGAGCTAGGAACGGATTTCATAAATCTATTTCGAAGAGAGATGAGAATGAGAAATAAAACAAAATTCTGGGATGATATCTGGGTAGGAGACTGCTCGCTTAAGTCTAGATTCAAAAGATTGTATGAGCTGGACTCAAATAAGGAGAGTTGGGTTATGGAGAAGATTAGGTGGGAGGCGAGTGAGTGGCGTTGGCACTGGAGTTGGAGGAGGCCGTTGAGAGGGAGGGCGGAGGGAGATTTTCAACAACTTCTAACCATGCATCTTGCAGGTTTTCACGCCACTCAAAGACAAGACGGATAATTGGCGTTGGAGCCCCGCGTCATATGGGATCTTCACCGTCTCTCTTCTCTCCCAGATGGTGACAAGAAAGCTTTCGGCAGGACATGACATACCGATGCGGTGGTGCAACAAGGTCCCGAAGAAAGTCAACGTCTTCATCTGGAGAGCCACGCATCGGTACATTCCGGTATTAGATCAGCTGCGACAACGAGGTTTGGAGATCGAGTCAACACAATGCCCGTTATGCCAGGACGCTACAGAGACTACAAATCATGTGCTTGTTCATTGCCCGCGAGCAATGCAGATATCGCAAGCGGTGGTATCATGGTGTAATACTGACGTTATCTGTTTCTTGGATTTTATTGAGATTATAGGTGGCGATTTCATTCGGCAAGTTCCCCCCAAGGCGTGCCACGTGTGGCAAACCATCGTCTACGTCTCAGTGTGGTCTTTGTGGAGAGCAAGAAACAATTGGGTCATGCAGAATGTCACCCACCACCACCCCCGTTCTTCGGGGCAGAAGCGTCGGTGCTGGGCGGTGGC